>JACCGJ010000968.1:0-143874 GCA_013407085.1 Atriophallophorus winterbourni
TGTTTATTTCTGGAACCCGTGACTGAAGCTTGATGAACTTGTACTTGAACGGCATCAACTCTATGTCACACGGCTTGTCGAAGGGCTTGAGTTTCATAGCTACCTAGAACGTCTCACCGCATAAAATTTACCATTTAATCTGTGAGGACTTGACATTGACGTAAAATATACTTTGTAAAGGGATATTCGTGTTTACTACTTCCACTCGTACGCGTGTCCATCCTTTAAAGATCTCCCATCAACAAAGTAGGTTGGATTGTCGCAAACACTTTTTCGCTTTTAGCTCAAGCCTGAGACGATCTACCTTTTTCGCTGTATGCCACTTCCCATTCTATTTTTAAGGGTGTCTCGATATTTACTTGTTCACTTTACATCATAACGTTTGAAATACTCTATCTATCTCTACTACAACGATATGCTAGTTTAAAGACTTCAGCGCACCAATGCTCGACAACACGCTCAAATGCTAATCATCGGGGACTTCAACCATCCACGACTATACTCAAAAGGCCAACATCCAACGAACTCACTGGAACACAAACTTCGTGAAGTATTCGACCTAGTACCCCTGTGCAACCACGTCTTCAACCATACACGAATGAAAGGAACAGATCGGCCATCTATTATGGACCTTGTTTTGACTCCGAACGCATCGGATATCGAATCTTTCATATACGAATCACCATTGGGGCGGAGTGACCATGTTTTGCTCGTGTTCCATTCTGTCTGCAGTGCTTTGAGACAGCGACGAGACGAAAGACATCGGTTAAGTCTACTTTTGGAGACTCAGAGAAACTCTCTGGGGACTAAACGGTGACTCACATACACATTACAACTCATTGTTGTACTAACTTCTATTTCTATTTCCCACCCTCATATCTGTCTAGGCTTTGGCGAACGGACATTATCGTAGCCCACGTGCGGCCCTTTGCCTGGATCAGGCTTGTGCTTTTATACAATCATACCATAATTTCAGATGCAAATCCAATAAAATTCTTGATTTATTCCCAGAAAAGTTGTTCGCATCTTCCTATTCTATGATCACAGTAGAACCAGAAAATGGATTTCACTGAAAAGACAAACCTGGGCAATTCATTGTGATTTTGCTACTCCTACAACTTGGTTTCAATTTTGCCGAATACGGAACAGAGTGACCACACTCGTTCAGCAGGACAAACAACAGTACCAGCAACGCATGATGGAAAGAATGGAATATGATACAAAATTACTGTACAAAATTTTGAATGAAAGAACCAAAGTGAAACCAGGAGTTTTTCCTCACATGACAGAACAAGGAATGACTGATACAGTTCAAGAGACAGTGGATGCTCTTGCGAGCTTTTGCTCCCAACAGCAATCATTGCATCATGGTTGAGCAAACTCAGTAGAACCTCGAACTGAACCAATAAATGACCAAGTCGTTGTGGAACGACACCTACGGAGAATAAATAAAAAGTAATCACCGAGTGGCGAGAACATCACCCCAGCGATTTCTCGTGCATGATATAGACAGCTTTCATGCAATCTATCTGAGATTTGTATCCGGAGTCTTCACGACGGTTGCGTACTGTCAGCATGAAAAGCTGGTTTGATAACATCAATTTACAAGGGTGGCTGTCGTTCCGATATAGCACATTACAGACGTGTTACGCTGCTCCCCTATATCTCAAAAATTATGGAGAGCATCCTAACTGAGTGTATTGTTGGTTACCTTGAATCTAAAGGAATTTTATCAGCAGCGCAACATGGGTTTCGCCGAAAAAAATTTTCTCGGTCAAATTTACTCATCACTCTGGAAGATTGGACAACGCCTCTTGACCTAGGATACTCCTTTCATGCCTGCTATATTGATGCATCAAAAGCATTTGAAGAGTTCAACCACAGCCAGTTTCTGAAAAAGCTAGTGAAATATGGGATAACAGGAAATTTATTATCGTGGATAACGGATATCTGACCGATCGAGTCCGCATTGATGGCGTTCTCTCAAAAACCATCAATTTCACCAGCGGCGTCCATCAAGGTTCAGTGCTGGGGCCCATTTTTTATTGTTATACATACATGATATTGCGCAAGCAGTACGATGCAAGATAGTCCTTTTGATTGATGACATAAAAATATGGAAGCAAATCCGATCCATTGAAGACTGTTTGATGCTGCAAGAGGATTTGGATGACCTGTATAATTGGTCTCGACTAAATCAGATGCCTTTCAACATACGTAAATGTTAAACGTTACAAATTTGCCGGCAATACGAGCATACATATAATCCTGGTCATGGAAACTTGACTTGGACCAGCGCTAAGAAAAATCTCGGTATCTTGACTACTCATTAACTGAAGCTGGATAGTCACTACCATAAAGTCTTCAACAGGGCAAGCGCTATCTTGCGAATGCTGAGGAGAATATTCGGGCGATAATCTCTTTTTAAACGGTCTCTCGATTATAAATACTTGTATCCATCCAACGATAGAGCACATGATCCCAGTTCGGTCACCGTGGCTGTATAATGACATTGGGTTGGTCTGGAAAATTTACCATCGAACGACGAAGCTAGTTGATGGAATGCAGCACATCCCATAATAAGAGCTGTCATAGCTGTCATAAATGGTACATGTAAAGCTCCACCTATCTGTGGAGCAGGCATGTGTGCCATTCGCATCCCAGAACACGATAGCTGACGTAGCTTCCTCGAAACAAAAAATTACAAAATGGTATTATTACGGACGATGCATCGAACGTGCATGAGCTCACCGTTTGTTCGCCTTCAACACCCATTGCTCAACAGACGGGATTGAATAAAGCCTTTGCAGATGTGACGTATAAGGGTCTACCTAGTGATATGGGCTATGCAATTTTGGCCTAACGACTGAGTAATAGAGGCTCCGCTTCATGTAGTGAAACAAGTGCCTACTACTGTAAATGCTGTTGGATCTCCAGTCTCATGGAAGCCACATTTGGATACTCGGAAGCTATGCCTGATCATGATGAATGCTCGCAAGCAAACTTGGGACACGGCTAAGATATGGTCATAGCAACAGCGCACCTCCATTTTAGAAAGCTATTTAATCAAGGGGAGAAAGGAGTTAACATTATTTCTGCATTCGACTTGGCCGTAAAAAGGAGGAGGATAAACCGCGGACACTGAACATTGTTTTATCTTCGGGAGTTCAAATGGTACTAAGACGCGTTCATCGTCTTAAGGGAGATACGTTCAAGAAATTTTTCTTGGCCTGTCCCCCGAGGATAGAATTAAAATGAGAACAGCCACCTAGGAATTGCGAGCACGTTGGGAGGCTGGCGAGGTAGATCTCGATATAGAGTATCTTCGGGTAGTGATGAGGCCGCACATTTGTTTGAAGCCACTGTCAACCCTACCCCAGTTAATCCTTATGCGAAAAAATTCGAAATATTGTTTGTTGATGTGAGGAGTCTACGAAATAAACTCGACGAGGTTACTGAAATTGTCTGTAGGCGCAAGAAATATAATTACTTTTACGAAATGCTTGTTAATAATTAATATATCTGATATGAAGTATACGCTTTTCAGAAGTGGCAGTGTAGCTTCGAGATCTGTCGGTGGCGTTGCTGTAATTTTTAAAGAGCACCTGATTGTGGAATTATTGTGAAGTTTTCAATATGATGCCGGAAATGCCGAAAGTATCTGGAGTAAGGTGAATTCTAGCTTTGACGCTGCAGCAGCTGAGGTCATTTACCGCTCACGTGGCGCTTACGTTCCTGAGTTATGAAAGAGAAAGAAAGAAAGAAAAATGGCTTCATTATCAAATCAAACGGCATGGTATCACTGAAGACTGTATCATTCGTGGAGATCAGAATACTCACGATATAAACTGAGCGGATTTAGTTGCAGGGGCTGAACAGTTCTAAAAAGAAATCTTAGATAAATTTAGGAACTGGATTTGGTGCAATGTAAACGATCCTTCGAGGATGTGTCGGAAAAGTTCCTTGGATATTGAGTTTTGTGGCTACAAACAGATTTTGTGTTGCTAGGAATCCATCGATCGAGCCCTCCATTGGTTGCAGCGATCACTACTCTTTATCGTCCGTTTGGAATTGAAGTCTTCAACCGAGAAACTTCCGAAAACTAGACCCAAAGTGTCTGATCACGTCTGCAGATTCGATTGTTGGACTTTTTGGGTGAAATCAGATCGCGTGAAAATCACGCCCCATTGATGAATGGATGACAAAGGGCTGCCTTGGATTGAGAGCATTATCCGTAAATACATGAAGAAAAAGCGGTTATGGTGGAAGTTCTCTTCCAGCTGATGCACAGATGATGATTAAATCTACAAAGTTATGTGTAACAAATGCACCTACCTAAAAAGAGTAAAAAAGGGAGAGATTACAAGACTCGTTTGGCGGATGAAGCTAAGTCAATACCGAAACGCTTGTTCGCATACATTAGACTTAGAACCATAGCTTCTCCACGGGTAGCCTGCTCGAGATCTATGGGAGGCCTAACTGAACATGAAGGCAAACGTAATGCTTTTCTTCTCGCCACTCAGTACAGTTCGGTTTACGCAAAGGAGACATTTCCATTTCCGCTGCTTATTGAGAGCAGCACCGAAATGTGCCGACCATGCTTATCTCGCTAGAGGTGGTGCAGTATTTACTTGAACGACTTTATGTACATTTAGTACCTGGTCCTGTTCGCATACAACCGATACTACTGAAGGCATTGGTAGGTATTATACACAAACCTCTGGTGCTATTATTTCGTTTGTCCCTAAGGTGTGGCAGGTTATCATAAGATTGAACATTGTTGCTGGCCTCCTTCGGTCCATGTCGACCATGGATGTACATCACAATCGCATGAATTTCATGTTTTACAGCTTTTTGAATGACTAAACAGTCCGATTCGGGAGGAACAATCTCTCCCGCAGCGCTTGCGATGATAGTCAGAACTCTGTTGTAGGGCGTCAGTTGCACGCCGGCGGTGTGATCTGCGTTCAGCAGCCAAGAGCTGTATCTGCTACTCCCCGGCTTGCAGACGACGCTTTACACAGTGCCTCCAATTTGAGCGGTCAAGCGCAAGTTCTTCCCAACTCGCGGGGTCAATGGCCAGGAGCTTTCATATCTCTATTGCAAACGTCCTTGTACCGCAAGTGCGGTCTGCTTAATGGTCGACTTCCTAATTGTAACTCACCCTACATTAGATCTTTCGGAATACGACCATTTTCCATTCTGTAGACATGACCAAGCCACCGCAGGCGGCGCTGTCGTAGTAGGGTGAATATGCTCTGTGGACCAGCTTTTGAAAGCACTTCAGCACTAGTCACTCTGTCCATCCATGATATGTTCAAGATACGACGGATGCTTCGTAGATGGAAAGCATTCAGCTTCCGTTCGCGTCTTGTGTGGGTAGTCCAGGTTTCACTGCCGTATAGTAAAGCATTTAGTACGCACGCGCTGTATACCATCATCTTTGTCTTTACAGTCAGCTTGCGGTTACCCCAAACACGAGAGTTCGATCGGGACAAAATGACAGCTGCTCTGCCAATTCGCTTATCAATCTCCGTGTCTAGCGAGAGGTTATCCGCAATGGTTGAACCAATATATGTGAAATGATGTACTGGTTAAGCTGACCGTTTCCAAAAGTGATGATGGGAGGCGATACAGTCCATTGACCAGGGACTTTGGTCTTGCTCACGCTCATGCTGAGTGGTAGCCCAACCTTTTTGCATGCCGACGAAAAACAGTTAATTAGCGACTGGAGATTGTCTTGGGAGTGAGCAATAAAGGCTGCATCGGCGGCAAACAGCAGGTCACGAATTAGCACATTCCGTGCCTTGGTTTGTGCTCTCAACTGGTTTTGTTTGAAAAGCTTGCCATCACTTCGCGTGTATGTAAATACCTTCTGTCCTCGTCCTAATAGCGTGTTCAGATGCAGAGCAAAGAAAATGCAGAACAGCGTGTAAACAGAAGCTTTTGCTTCAAACCAATCGCCCGTTCGAGCTTTCTTCGGACCGAAAGTGGAGAGTGCGACTCGGCATATGCAGCTTTTTTTATCGGTTCCCAGTTTTCTGAAGCCGATTCGAGTGGGGTTGTCCTGTTGAACTCGGCTGTGAAGGCTTTTGCTAATCCCGCAGCTATATTATTTTCGCACATGCGAGTGACGTATATCCTTGGCCTGGGCAACCTGACAGTATCTTAGCCCACGTGCAGTCTCTGACTGTGCGGCACTTTGCCTGGATCAGGCTTGTGCTTTCATACATCCTTGGCTTAGCAGACAATTCGCTGCCGTGAAATCTCGTGTGGGGAAGCTTCAGTTTTGCACAGACCAGTGAATGATCAGTGTCACATTCTGCGCTCTGATATGAACTGGTGGGGAGTATGCTTCCTATATTGATGCGCCAAACAAGAATAAGATCAAGCTGATGCCAATGCTTAGAGCGAGGATGTTTCCAAGAGAATTTATGCTGTGGTTTTGTTTGAAAGCAAGTAATACTGACACAAAGACTGAACTGTGTTCACATTTCTAAAAGGTGTTGTCCATTTTCATTGGCTTTACATACTCCGAAACTTCAGAGATAGTCTTGCCAAGACTCGTAATCTGCACCAACTCTGGCATTGAAATCACCCAATACCACTACATCGTTTTTGTGGCAGGTTTTTGAGGACTGTTGTGAGGTTAGGATAACAAGCGTCTTTTACAGCAGGCGTCGCAGAGAGCGTCGGTGCATAAACATTGGCCAACGTAATGGTACCATTAATGCACTTCAGATTTATATATATATATATAATGCTAGCAAATCATTTGTAGTTGATTCAAAGACGCAAATAAACTATGCTTTGCCCGAGCTTCTAACCACGTCTACAGACATAGAGCAGTTACGAATCATCATAATCACCATTATGGACGGCATTACACCGGTCGCAAGTACCGAGTGCATGACTGCTATAAATCCATGACACGTTACAAATCTTAAAAAGAACGGGAAAGATGGGACCTAAAAAAATACTGAACCTATAGAAGATTAGGCACAGATACACTTGGTTTTGCTGTCCACACCTCGAATCAAACATGTATTCAAGCAAGTGTTGTGAGGTGTTACAAACTTTTAATTAAGATAAATAGAAATTATTCAGTGACGCAGCTCTCCAGAAAAATAAGCATATTCAATAAATGTTACCATACTGGCCTATATATCATCATCATCATCATCATCATCATCATCATTATCATCATCATTATCATTATCATTGTTAAGCACATGTTTGGATCCAGATAAAGTGCCAAACAATATAAAGTAGATAAAACAGATAAGCAAATGGGGTTAAAGAACGCGGTTAGACGGTATATGTCATTGTGTGTAAAAAATAGCTTGTTTTAAACAAAGTTAGACTTTGAAGCTCGTTTAAAAGTTGTAATGCATACAATTCTCCGATTTGATATTTCATAATATACGACACAATGATATAGGATGAAAATTATAACACATGACATTGGCACTACTGATTCCGGTTTGCATCCATATCACGTAAGGTTTCCAGTCAATAAATAGGTGGATCATTTGGACTCCACCCGGGCAAACGAATACGCCCTACTGTGCACGGATGTGCAATCGTGCAGTACTCTGTGCTGTGCGGCTAACACCGTGCTAAATTGATTGGCCAAAGATAGTGAGCTGCATGCTGAAACAGGCTGGATTCTCACTACCATTTCCTGTTTTTTCTTTCTCATATCTGTCTAGGCCAGGGCAACCTGACAGTAGCTTCGCCCACGTGCAGTCTCTGACTGTGTGGCACTTTGCCTGGATCAGGCTTGTGCTCTCATACCATACCTACTGAGCCCAGCATTGCGGCGAGCTTCTTCATCTCAGGAGTGGACACCGGCTGATTATCACAGTCTCTTTCAATAAGTGTTATGGCACTAGTATGACAGCCGTACCTATAATCCTAACATGCCTCAGCACAAGAATGTATCGAGAAGAATCCAGTTTCACATGGATAAATTGATACCATCGATGCAGGGACAATGAAACGTTCCAAGATTAAATTAATTAAATTACATTAAAAGATCGAAAGTATGACATTGTCAAACAAATGTCGTGAAACCAGTGATCCGATTAACTACCAACCGATTACCCTCACTTCGGTAGTTGGGAGAATTCTGGAACGACTCCTGGAAAAAACAGCTAGAAGATTTTCTCTCTACAACCTGTCAGTTAACATCTGCTCAGCATGGTTTTACGCAAATACGATCATGCGCTTACAATCTCATCATTGCATGTGAATAGTTGAGTTCTGAACTTATTCTGGGCAACCCGGTAATCACTGTTTTGATTGATTTTAGTAATGATTTTGACCGTGTCCCATTCAAATGTCTATTTATCAAGTACCGTGCTATTAGTATAAATGGACCTGTTTTAAATTAAATTTAAGCTATCTTTACTGACCGTTATACACAGGTTAAGGTTAACGGAGTTAAGTTGACGGTTACACGTCCAACTTCCAGCGTTCCCCAGGGATCTGTTCTCAGCCCGTTACTTTTCAAAGTGTAAGTTTATTACCTCCCAGATTTGATAAATCTGCATTGTCTATCTTAGGCCGATCACCTCAAAGCTTTTTTATAATAGTAAGGTTTTCCAAAACGATTCAGAAAGATTACTTGATTAGACGGTGAAGTGAAAGCTTCTTGTCAACCGGCAGAAATATTCCGTGATGCTTTGGAGGCTAAGCACGCCTGAAGGTACGTACGTCCTCGGGGATGATCAACTAAAATCTGTTGATATTGAATATGACCGTTGTACAATTGTGACACCGTCGCTTAAATCCAAGGAGGATACAAACAGAAAAGCTAATGCCGCAAGCTGTCCATAGTGAGCTATTAGTTAGCAGTTCTCGGCGATTACACAACAAATCTTTCGTTATTCCACATACGTGAGACCAGATTTGGAATACTTTTTACCAGCAACCTCTCCACAAACTAAGGTAGAACGTGACCAGCTAAAAAAGTGCAAAGGCGGGCGACTAAGAGAGTACAAAGAATAAAATCAATTTTTTATGTGGAGAGTTCAGTGCCTCAACATTATTATGCTTAATATTCGGCGTGTGCGCTAAGATTTGTTGCTAACTCGTCGCTAACACTAGGAGCCTACGTTGACAAATTGTTCGAGTTTTTTCCTTACATGGCCGGCTCCAGAATCCGTGGCCATGCTCTAAAGCTTCAAAAGCGAAGGACACTACGCCACACATAAGGATTCGCGCTCTCAACAAGAGTTGTTAACTTGTAGAATGCGCTTCTGAAATAGGTTAGTGTAGCAAGATCTGAAAACCAGTTCAAGCAATTAGTGGATAATGTTTTGCCTGAAATCATTGAGAATTTGTACAACGCTGGACTGGATTGTACTGGTACGCTATGGGCAATGTGTGTAATGTATTCTATGAATATACTAAAAAGTATAATAGAATGTGCGGAAAATACGCGTGTATAAAATATGAAAGAAAATACAGACTAACGTATTCCTGTGAATGCTTCGCGTTGCGTTACCACTGACAATTATTATTTTTGTCGTATAATTTTCTGCCTCGTTATAAATCGGAGCAATGTAGTTCAATAAAAAGAAAGATAGAAACGAGATTATTAATCCTAAACCTTGTAAATTGTGGTTCGTCATCACGTCGACGTTATGTTCGGGCGATTGTGTAATGGTGTTTCAAGCAAAACGGCACACGGCATCATGATGGAAAATGTTAAGCATTATAAACTCATGTTCAGAATTATTTCAAAGAAAAATAATTCCTATATGATTTCTATAATTTCTATTTTCTATTTCTTTTGTCATATCTGTCTAGGCCTAGGCAACCTGACAGTATCTCAGCCCACGTGCAGTCTCTGACTGTACGGCACTTTGCTTAGAACAGACTTGTGCTTTCACATAGGATTTCTTTGCCTGAGGATCTCCTGGCAAATGTTGCTGACAGAGAAAAATGCGAATCACTAGGAGTTGACCCACTTCCATCTCCCGAATAGAAGAAGAAGTCGAAGATCGGCTTTCAACTAGAATCGTCCACGCTTTCTTCCTTTCACCCTACACTAATCACTCAAACCCTCGAAACCTCGTGTACAATATTCTTTGGTTACATTTTCGAAGTTGTCGTATTGTATTGGACCAGTCAAGCTCGTATAAAAGCTCGCAGTACAAAAATAAGCGATCTGATTCACGAACAGTTCTTTCGATTCATGTACATATAATTCGCAATCCTTCTTTGGTAATCCATTGTTTTTCTTGTAATGACTTCAATATTTCTACTCGAAGTGTTACGTTCCCGAGAAGGAATTCCAAAAACCAAGATCGACCGAGAATGCGGGTAACGCGCACAACAGAAGTATATTGTGATTAAGTGATGATTTGATTATGTACAAAATTGTATTCGACAGATGAATTGTGTTCACTGAGTCATCGAACAAAGAATCGGTGAAACGTGAGTGATAACGTTAACAGGAAATAGATAAATCAATAGTACTATCGATCGTCTGAGCGAAACGATATTGTCAGAACAAATTGAACTGAAGATATCAAAAACTGTACAATAGTTTTTTTTACCAGAAAAATTGTTAAACAAAATTAGATTTGTACAATCTCAACACATCTCCCCCCGTCGACAGTATTAATACAATATACAGTTGACTATTTAGATAGGGATTTGAACCCTTGAACGCTATAATGATGGTCTTCTACTCTTAGCTCTTGCTTGAACAATAAAAGTCACTTGTCATCCATGTTGTGAGGAATCTACGCTTAGATAGCAGAGACCCGGGAGGTGGAGCGGCTTTCACGGACTGTAGTCCTCCTGCCGTCTATTCAGAAGAAGAAGAAGATAACAACTCTACTGATCTTTTTCATGATGAATAAGAAAATTCTATGCAAATATTCACAGACTTAGTATGACAACAAGGTTTGTTTTTACTGCTTTTTAACACGGTTAAAATGTTAGAGTTAATACTTGGATATTGAAAATTCGGAATTTTTGTGGTAATCCAAATGTAATTGTAACCGTGTCATAAAGCCGTCTCATTGTAATTAATTCATTGATAGATTAAAACAAATTGATTGAATTTTTGATTTGCTATTCCACCCTTAGAAAGAACTGGCATAGAAAAACGCTCTAAAATTTCCGATTTATCTCAAATTTTCCGTGTAAAAATAGTTCACAAATGTTGATGAAGTGACTACTAATCGCGACGACGAATGTGATAAATGGCATGATATTTAAAAAAAATGAAACTGCCAATCAATAAATAGTAGAAAGAAAATATATATATATGTACAGAACACGTTGAACACCTGCGTACAGTTTTTCAGCGTTTGTCACATTACGGCATTATTGTCAATCCTGACAAATGTTTGTTTGGAGTTGCTTCTTTGGAAATCCTCGGTCATTTTGTCGACAGCTCTGGTATCAAACCTGTGCCACAAAAAGTATCTGCCATCAGTGAGTATCCCTGTCCAACTTCCCTTCGCCAGTTGAGACGTTTTCTCGGTCTTGTGAACTATTATAGGCGGTTCATTCCACATTGTGCCGCTTTATCACAGCCAATGACAGATCTACTACGCGGAAAGGAGCGCGATTTTAAGATGAATGACAACGCCATCAAGTCGTTCGAATGTTTAAAATCTGCCTTGAACGCAGCTACTTCACTGACGTACATGTCTACGTGTTCCAGTGCGGAGTTATCACTCGCCACAGACGCCTCACAAGAAGCAGTCGGTGCAGTCCTTCAACAAGAAGTCGACGGTATCACCAAACCACTTGCTTTCTTTTCCCGACGTCTCCAACCAGCTCAGACACGATATAGTACGTTTGGTCGTGAATTGTTGGCCATCTATTATGCAATACGTCATTTTCGCCATTTGCTAGAAGGTCGCAATTTCACTGTTTGGACCGATCACAAGCCCTTAACATTTGCCCTTGCTGCTGCTTCAGATAAATATTCACCTCGTGAGATCCGACATTTGGACTTTATTTCCCAATTCACAAGTGATATTAAATATTTGTCTGGACCGTCCAATACTGTTGCTGATGCATTTTCCCGTATGGAAATTTCTGCAGTCCGTCATTCCCCCTTGGATCTACAGCAGCTAGCCCTTGCTCAACAGAACGACCCGGAACTCCAACAGTACGACACATCATCATTTCTCGTGTTCGACAAATTCCTGTGCCCAATTCAAACTTGCATATATTGTGTGATTTTTCTACTACCCAACCCCGTCCTTTGGTTCCCGCTTCCTTCAGACGAATTGTTTTTGATCAAATCCACGGTCTATCTCATCCCGGTATCCGCGCTACTCGCAAACTTATCAGCGAGCGTTTTATCTGGCCGAGTATGCATAAAGACATTCAATCATGGACTAAATCTTGCATCCAGTGTCAACGCAGCAAAGTACAGCGTCATACCATCAGCGCCCCTGGATTATTTCCTCTACCACGCGAACGTTTCCAACATGTCCACATCGATCTGGTAGGTCCCATGGCTACATCCAATGGTTTTACATACATTCTCACTTGTATTGATCGTTTCACCCGTTGGCCCATAGCTGTTCCTATTCCTGACATTAGTGCGGAAACGGTGGCGAAAGCTTTCCTGCAAAGTTGGATTAGCAACTTTGGTGTTCCATCAACCATAACCACTGACCGTGGATCCCAATTTCATTCGACCCTGTTTCGTGAGTTAAATAACCTTCTTGGTACGAACCACATTCGAACTACAGCATATCATCCCTGTGCTAATGGTCTGGTAGAAAGATTTCATCGCCAGTTGAAGGCTGCGTTGATGTCTCATGGAAATACAGAGTATTGGGCAGAGCATTTGCCATTAATTCTTCTCGGTATCCGTACGTCTGTGAAAGAAGATCTTGGTTGTTCTGCGGCTGAGTTACTATATGGCATGACACTTCGTCTCCCAGGTGAGTTGATCGCATCACCTGACGTTCCAATTGACGTTAGCATTCCTCATTACGTCAATCGTTTACGAACATTCATGCGTCAATTACGCGTAACTCCTACCCGTTCCAATACCCGTCCTTTTTATCTTCCTGCCGATTTGCGAACATGTGATTTTGTTTTTGTTAGAACGGATCAGGTTCGTAGACCTCTTCAACCTCCCTACACTGGCCCTTTCAAAGTAATCAGCAGACATGCAAAGTATTTTGTCATCGACAAGAATGGTGAGCACGACACCGTCAGCATTGATCGTCTCAAAGTCGCCTATGTTGAGTCTGCTGTCTCTTCCGAACATGACGCTGTTCCAGCCAAGATTGAAAGCACTGCTGAGACTGTAGTTATTCCATCCCCACCCAGTCCCTCAAATCCAAGTGAACATTCATCACAGTCCACACAGTCTACCCAACCATGTATATACTCACCCCCCCCGAACTCGTTCCGGTCGTACCGTCAGGTGGCCCGCAAATCTTGCAGACTATGCGGATTAACTTTTGGTTTCGAGCGTTTCACTCTCTTCTAACGCTCTAGGGAGGGAGTATTATGGTGTTTTCATCATGGTATATTTTATTACATTAATCCTACATATTTTGTCATTTGTTTTGTTATAATGAACCATGTAAAATATGTACACAATTTGAATATACGATTCACGCCGCGCTCGTGTTCTGCTTTGGGACAAGTCTATCGTCTGATTGTTTGGGATCTGTATGCCGTGTTACGTTGAGAACTGTGTTCCGGTTTATTGCGTTCAATAACCATAGACGTACTTTGTTAGTGGTGAAATCTCCGCTGGATCAACCGCTACAAGTATGACAACAAGGTTTGTTTTTACTGCTTTTTAACACGGTTAAAATGTTAGAGTTAATACTTGGATATTGAAAATTCGGAATTTTTGTGGTAATCCAAATGTAATTGTAACCGTGTCATAAAGCCGTCTCATTGTAATTAATTCATTGATAGATTAAAACAAATTGATTGAATTTTTGATTTGCTATTCCACCCTTAGAAAGAACTGGCATAGAAAAACGCTCTAAAATTTCCGATTTATCTCAAATTTTCCGTGTAAAAATAGTTCACAAATGTTGATGAAGTGACTACTAATCGCGACGACGAATGTGATAAATGGCATGATATTTAAAAAAAATGAAACTGCCAATCAATAAATAGTAGAAAGAAAATATATATATATACAGTGAAGCAATCATGGAAGGTTAATTGTTAAGTACAGTAAATTAATGTTGATACACACTATGTCAAAAGCAGACCTAAGTGGCGGTATTTCCAGTTTAACATTCCGGAGGTAGTAGACACGTTTGTACAATTCTATGGGATTCATAACGACTATTTCGACTAGACTTATTTAGAAATTTTTCCATCATTTCGAATAAGGCAGACACACTCATTTTGCAATAATGTGTAGTTACAACGAGTTAACCCTGACGTCTCGTCCAAATATTTTTACCAGTCATTGTCACGCAATTAAATTTCCGAGTACTGCTTCAGAGAGTCTTTTGGGACTCTGTTTCCTGAATATTAGTTGTTTATCTGGGTGTAGCGACCAAATCGTCACTGGGGAATAGTTTCTGTCACGGAAACTAGCTGCCAGCTACGAGCCACGAGAATCTTCTACCGGGAGTGACGAGCGTTTACAAATCGATCCCAAATCAGAACAATACGTCAAATAACGCTGTACTATATTGACAAAGACGATTAAAAAGCAAAATATAACAAACCTCAACGGTAATCGAATACAGGTTTCAATGCAAACCCAACGCGTCCAATAAACGGAAGTCAAACAGCTCAGTTGAGAGCACAAAAAATTACCGTTTTCCAATAACGGTAAACACGGGTAACGGACAAATCAAAATGTGCGGAAGCCGAAGTGCAGTTAAACAAAGGGAAAATGTTCGGGAAAGAAAACGCTCACAGATTTAACATTTAGTTTAAATGTTATTTTCAATATGAAGAACAAACAAAAAATATCACTGGAAAATTATGACACAAAAAACTTGATAAGGAAACACGGGTGTAGGGTGGGAACAAATGTCTCCAGTTCGTTTGATCTTGCTGGACCGAAAGAGGAATTTTCAAGACATCGACGCGGATTCATACACCGCCCACCAAAATTCCTCAAAATCTGAAAAGCAAGTAGAGACACAAACACTGAACTGCGGGGCTCTCCTCTAACTGGCTACCCGAACCGTGTACCTGCGCGACCAATGACAGCGACACGACGATCAAATGTTTGGTGGTATCTCTGGAGTTGGCAGACCCGCCTTCCACCTATAACATTTGCCTTCAACGTAATCAACTTTCGTCTTCACATGCAACCGGCAGACTGAATGCTTGGTGGTACTTCTGTGGTCAGCAGATCCGAAAACCCGCCTCCCACCTTAAGCACCAGCCCCCGGGCCCGACACCCAGGTACAGTAGAATAAAGCAAGTGACTTTATTTAGTGGCGAGTCACACACGCCACGTCGCATCACCATCACTGGACACCTGTGGCTTTTTATAGGGAAAATGTTTGCTAGACAAAGACCCACCACGTCCTCCGGTTCTGCCAGCGCCCTACAATAAGCTCATGAATGATATCCTACCCGAACGAGCCTTATGTATTGCATCCTCCAACAGCGACATTTTGCGCCATCTAAACAAGTCTAAATTACAAAATATTGTATCCGAGTTCCCAAACATAAATGGTTCATCAGGTATACAACCGAAAGTTTTACGCCAATCATACGGATTGTCGTGCTGACCATACGTCGCCCCAATTAAGGCTGATTCAGTGTCATGTGAACCAGGCCTACTTTTCATGTGGGCTGATTTGGTGTCAGGTGGGCCAGGCTTAATCTCCATCTGATCCGAATTAGTGTCGGAAAATTCAGTCACAAAATCCGACTGAGCTAATTCAGTGTCAGGTAACTCAGCTTCCTGATCACCATCGACAACACAAAGGACAATATCCTTCAACATTACACCAGTAGAAACAATTTCTTGAGAATTGACGAGACTAACAGGCTTTGCTATTGTATGCGATTGCCCGAAGCGGTCCTTAAGGATTGATCTCGCCTGCTTATACGCACGTTCAGGTTGCAGCATGACACACTCTTCAATAGATTCTTTTGCTATACCTCGGCAATAGTTTAGCAAACATAGGAACCTCTGTCCGTCATCAAGAGTTCTAGACTCCACATAGGTCTCGAACTGACGACAAAATTTCCCGTAGGTGCTAGCCGAACCATCAAAAGATATTAATTCTATCTTCGGAAGGTCAGATCTCGGTACACTGCCGGGCTCTTTATTACGGACAGAATCTTTTACCTCCGAACGAGGGTAGTCAGCTACTTTTTCCTTTTGGTGCTCACAATGCGCAAGATAACTTGCCGAAGCAGCAATCTTAGCCATTTTAACCTCCTGTGCAGCCTCAAGCACTTCCAGATTTAGGAGTTCAAGGCGCAATTTAGCCTTACGAACAAGGATATTTGAATCTATCGTTGAACCCCTTAAGCTACCACGAGAGCCCACAACAGAACAATGAATGCGCTCACCTGCGGTGTCTTCCGTTCCATTATCGACCAACTGTTGGGAAGATTTGATCTTTGCGACAAAACTGCGGGTAACAGGCATATCGACGTCAGCGAATTCGACGTTGAGTACTGTATTTTCTCCAATTGAGACAAATAAGGTCCAAACCGAATTCCAACGTTGAGTACTGTATTTTCTCCAATTGAGAAAGTACGGTCCAAATCGAATTACAACGTTGAGTACTGTATTTTCTCCAATTGAGAAAATACGGTCCAAATCGAATTCTAACGTTGAGTACTGTATTTTCTCCAATTGAGACAAATACGGTCCAAAGCGAATTCAAACGTTGACTACTGTAGCGACCAAATCGTCACTGGGGAATAGTTTCTGTCACGGAAACTAGCTGCCTGCTACGAGCCACGAGAATCTTCTACCGGGAGTGACGAGCGTTTACGAATCGATCCCAAATCAGAACAATACGTCAAATAACGCTGTACTATATTGACAAAGACGATTAAAAAGCAAAATATAACAAACCTCAACGGTAATCGAATACAGGTTTCAATGCAAACCCAACGCGTCCAATAAACGGAAGTCAAACAGCTCAGTTGAGAGCACAAAAAATTACCGTTTTCCAATAACGGTAAACACGGGTAACGGACAAATCAAAATGTGCGGAAGCCAATGTGCAGTTAAACAAAGGGAAAATGTTCGGGAAAGAAAACGCTCACAGATTTAACATTTAGTTTAAATGTTATTTTCAATATGAAGAACAAACAAAAAATATCACTGGAAAATTATGACACAAAAAACTTGATAAGAAACACGGGTGTAGGGTGGGAACAAATGTCTCCAGTTCGTTTGATCTTGCTGGACCGAAAGAGGAATTTTCAAGACATCGACGCGGATTCATAGACTGGGCGTTGCCTAAACGAGCACAGTGCCTCTGCAACTACCCCCTCCGGTGAAATAGAGTTTCAGACCCGGTATATGCGAAGGGGTAGGAAATAATGCGAAAGGTCGAAAACATATCTCCGCGAAGGAGTCGTTAGTGGATTGAGAAGGGGCCGCTATGCTGCATCTGTTATTCGTATGACATGTTTTTGAAAGCCGTTGATAAGCTTTGTTGATCGCCGTTGTGGCTGTTCGAGGACGTGATTGTCTTATTGGAGCCACGGATGCCACGTGCTGACTGCATATTCAAGCTGAGGGGGGATGTAAGCGGACAGTAGCTGTGGGAAGAGTCGTCGATCGAAGCGTCAGAAAAAAGTAGCCTCAGAAAATTAACACTGTGGTTCGCGATTCTTGCAGCCTTGTCGCACTGGCTGGAGCAGCTCAATTCTTGCTGTGCGATGACGCCGAGGTCGCTTACTTGGTCCACATGGTGCACAGTTCGCCACACAAGTAATAAGGTTAACGGACAGTGTGACGAATGTCCAGAATATGGCATTTTGTAGAGTTGGCGGTACAGACTCAAACAAAACAAAACCACCTGTATGAATCCGCGTTGATGTCTTGAAAATTCCTCTTTCGGTCCAGCAAGATCAAACGAACTGGAGAAATTTGTTCCCCACCCTACACTCGTGTTCCTAATCAAGTTTTTTGTGTCATAATTTTCTTGTGATATTTTTTGTTTGTTCCTTAAAATAAAAATAACATTTAAACTAAATGTTAAATCTGTGAGAGATTCCTCTCCCGAACATTGTTCCTTTGTTTAACTGCACTTAGGCTTCCGCACACTTTGATTTGTCCGTTACCCGTGGTTACCGTTATTGTGAAACGGTAATTTTTTGTGCTCTCAACTGACCCGTTTATTGGACACGTTGGGTTTGCAGTGAAACCTGTATTCGATTACCGTTTAGGTTTGTTATATTTTGCCTTTTAATCGTCTTTGCCAAAATAGTACAGCGTAAATTGACGCATTGTTCTGATTTGGGATCAATTCGTGAACGCTCGTCACTCCCAGGTTAAGAATCTCGTGGCTTGTGGCAGGCAACTAGTTTCCGTGACAGAAACTATTCTCCAGTGACGATTTGGTCACTACACCACCTTTTTACGCTCATTTAACTCCTGTGAGTTTTAATTGTGATTGTAATAATTCAATAGTTTTAATGTGGTAATAAAAGCTGATAGCTTGTAATACACCACTGGGTCGTGTGTACAGCGGGTGGCACAAGGCGTGCTAAAAAGCAAAAATGATGAGAGAGAAAAACGAGGCAAATAGGCCTTATAGCGGGCCATGTTCGCGCATAGCATACACCTTGCACATTTGTGACTTTTTATAGGGAGAAGTGTCAGTCCAAGACACATTCCAAACACGTCGTCCAGTGCATGGCGGACTTGCGGACGGTTGCTTTGGCGTGAGCAAGCTGGGGAGAAAAGACTGGAAAAAGTGTTAGTCGGATATGGCTATATGAGTGGTATGTAAGTATAGTGTGGTAGATTGGAATGTCGAAAGACAAGCTACGGTCACTCGAAAGTTGGTTGCCACATGTGTTCGTCTAGGCGTTGCTCAAACAAGCTTGATGACTCTGGTGGGAGATCGTTCCAGAGCCGGCATATGCGAAGGGGTAGGAAATAATGCGAAAGGTCGAAAACATATCTCCGCGAAGGAGTCGTTAGTGGATTGAGAAGGGGCCGCTATGCTGCATCTGTTATTCGTATGACATGTTTTTGAAAGCCGTTGATAAGCTTTGTTGATCGCCGTTGTGGCTGCTCTTATTGGAGCCACGGATGCCACGCGCTGACTGCATATTCTAGCGGAGGGGGCGGGCGGATGTAAGCGGACAGTAGCTGTGGGAAGTGTCGTCGATCAAAACGTCAGAAAAGTCGCCTCAGAAGAAAAACACTCTGGTTCGCAGTTCTTGCATCTTTGTCGCACTGGCTGGAGCAGCTCAATTCTTGCTGTGCGATGACGCTGAGGTCGCTTACCTTGTCCACATGGTGCAAAGTTCGCTACCCAAGTGATAAGGGTAACGAACATTGTGTGGAATTGCTAGAATGTGGCATTTTGTTGAGTTGCATGGCAAATTGTGTTCGAATGGCCACTGGTAGATGTGGTCAAGGTCACGTTGCAGGAGTTGATGAACTTCCAAGCACGTTATACGACTCTAAACCTTGAGGTCATCCGCGAAAAGCAAAAATGAGCCTGATAAGATGATGCTGATATCATTGATGAATATAAGGAAGAGAGTTGGTGCTGCTGAGTGTCAATGAAATCCACTGCGTTGTTCAAATAGCAGAATCGTGAAAACCTATTTGCCAATCAATGAATTGCTCGGAATTAGCAGATCTGGGGAACAGCACGTAGGGCTAACAGTAGTTTTGGATGTTGTACACCCTCTAATTTGACTTTATTAAGTGAAAAAACATTTTGGGATGTAACTACTCACAAAGTGAAATGAATTGATCTAAAACGGTTTTCAATCAACGAATCACTGTGATGCACAAAGCTTATTATAGAGGAATCGTGATGAATACAATTGTATTGAGATTGAAATCAACGGTAACCTTGTAAGACAACTACATACTATGCAGATGTAATTTAGTTGAAACGATTGTTGTGATGTTGTTTATGATGCTCATTGAAATTGGCATTCAACCGAATAAACAGGGTTTCGATTTATGTGTGTCTAGAGTGTGATATGATTAGCGAACAGTGAGTTGTATTCATGATTATAGCTTTATAGCCAAAGTAATGTGTTGCTCATATACCCGCACTTGCACGTCACTAACGGTTTTTTCCTGTTTGCCTTCATCAGGTTGAGACAGTAAGATTAGTTGCAATAAGCCTTGAAACAGTTGACAAGTGGTACACAAAGTTATACTTGAATGGCACTGTAACATGTTGTTTGTACAACGGAAAACGGTGTTCAATCACCGAATCACTGTGACGCATAAAGCGTATCAACGGAATGTGTTATGTTATAACTATGGAGGAATCATGATAAATACAATTGTATTGGGATGGAAACCAACGTTAATCTTTCAAGTCAATGTCTTACCAAGGGTGAAATGTCTAATTCAATTATTACTGCGCCTTTTCTTACTTCAGCAGGAAAAGATGCTTATGCTCTGTTGAAAAATTTATCACTTCCTATCCCACGTGATGAAATGACTTTCAATGATTTGAAATCAATTATATTAGCTCACGTCACTCCGAAACATTTCGAAATTGCTGAACGTGCTCGCTTCAATACAATGCAAAGACAAGAAAACCTATCTATTCGTCAATTTATTTTGGAATTGCAAACACAAGCTTCACGTTGTGCATTTGAAGATAAACTATATGATCATTTAAGAGATCGTTTAATTGCTGGTGTCCATGAACCCGATTTATATCGTCAGTTATTGATGTTGAATAATCCAGCTTTTGAAAATTTTAAGAGAATATGTGAACATTATTAAGATGTTGCAAAAGAAACTAATCGACAAATTAATGCTGACACTCAATCTGTTTAGTTTGGAACTTCCAAATCTAAACGTCAGTTGAGCAACCGACCAACACGACAAAGTGATTCTTAGGTAAAACCAGACAGAATAAGCAAATTCAGCAAAAAAATCCAATTTTTGCAATCGGAAGTTTGGAAAATGTGCATTTTGTGGCAAGCTACATTATCGATTGAATTGTATTTAATTGAGCGAAATAACCAACCCAGGAATAGAACTGAGAATTAACCACGGTCACTCAATCACACAGTGTGTATTAATTAATGTAGCTAACAACGATAATTTTGAATTACAGAATTATTGATTATTATTGATTGTTATTCAAGCAATCATCACATCCACCGCAGCTCTAATCGTCCTCGGATTTTTGTAATGTTGAATAGGTTTGCTCCTCAGTCTTTCAGATCGTCTGACAGGTTCACTTTATTCAGTATTCTCGGAAGAATCTGGAGGTGTTGTGTTATGATTGCTAACGCAACCAGTATTAGAACGCAACTGACGTGAATCTTGGTAGATGATTTGATCTGCATGACGATTGTGCACAGTTCCGTCTTCCAGATCAAGTATTTTTACCATATTTCTTCCGATCTTGCTTAATACAATACCGATACTTGGACGGTAATCATTTCCACGATAGTATGATACTTCGGCCGATCCTAGTTCCAGCAGATTCGATCTCAAGTGTGGAGTGTCTGTCAGCATGAATACTCATTGTCCAATCAGCATGCAGTAGTCAGAAAGTCAGAAGTCAGAAAATTTTATGGTAGAAAAAGCATTAAGCTTAACAATAACCATAGGATGACAAGGTATATGGAATATATAAAAATATATAAAAAATGTCTCAAAAATTAATAGGGACAGTCACATACCGCATGGTTCGTCATAAACTCATCGAGTTTGGAAGCAAAAACCTCAACAGATTCTGATCATGTGATTTCTTCAGGCAAATAGTTCCAAGTGAAACAAATTCTTACCGAGAAAAAATTACGACGAATATCCAATCGAGAATGCGGAATGCTTAAAGCCTTTGAATGTGTTCGTGTTCGAGTAAGGCCAGTGGGATTTAGCAAGTGTTTAAGGGGATGGTTTTCAGTATGCAGGATTTTGAATGTCAACAGGAGGTCACTACGTATCCGTCGTTGGGTAAAATCATGTAGGTTCAGTTTTAACATTCGCTCCGTGAAAGGCAAATTTCTGTAACGGGGGACCAACTTTGTAGCACGATGATAAATCCTGTCGAGTAGTTCGATGTCCTTCCTCAGCCATGGTGCCCAGGCTTGGATGGAAGATTCCATAACAGGACGTATATACGTGTTAATTACCCGGGGTAGGGTTTCGGGCGTAAAAATCCGGAATATTCTTTTGAGAAGACTCAAGATACGGCAAGCTTTATTGTACACCGTCTGGCAATGATGTCCAGGCTTACGGTTAAACGAAACCCATATACCGAGATCTTTTTCTGCGGTGGTCCAGACGAGATCTTGCGTGCCAAGCTGATACGTGTGGTGTAGAGATTTTCCAAGCTGCAGCATTTTACATTTCGCAGGGTTAAATTCAATTCAATTCAATTCAATTCAATTTTAATGGTCTAAAAAGCATATAGCTTTACAAAAAAACCACAGAATAATATGACAACAACGAATAATATAACAAGCAAAAATGGGATTAGATTGCTTACTGGGCTGTTCAAAAATCAAGTAAATATCCAAGGGCAGAAATTGTTTTCGATTGGTGGGATTACAAATGTAGGTATATGGTGTTAAGATGTATAGTTTTCTTCAATGTACGGGTTTTGGGTCAAATAGGCGTCAAGGCTTCTCTTGAAAGTTTGCTGGTTTGGTGAGTTCCCAACATTATCTGGCAGATTGTTCCAAGTAAAACAACTGGGACCAACGAAATAAGGTGCACAGATCCCGTTGTAATGCCATACAGTCATTAACAGACCTTACACGTTTCCATATTTTAATATCATCGGCAAATAGTATCAAGTTGCATCCAATATCCTCCACTATATCGTTCATATACACCAAGAAAAGAAGAGGTCCAAGCACGGAACCTTGCGGAACTCCACTCGTGACGTCTATTTTTCTAGATAAGGTGCTGCCAACGCGAACTTGTACGTGTCTATCAGTAAGATAGTCCCTTATCCAATTCAGCAATATTCCCGTTATTCCATGGGATTCGAGCTTTTTAATTAAGATGTCATGGTTGACTCTATCGAAAGCTTTGGAAATATCGATGTAGCAAGCATGTACAACCTCACCTTCGTCTAGTGCCTTGGTCCAATCCTCGAACGTGGTAAGAAGGTTAGATAAACAACAACGACCTCTTCGAAAACCGTGTTGTGCTGCGGTCAAAATATTTTGGTTTTCAAAATGTTCTCGTATGCGCGCAGTCACAATTCGTTCCATTAATTTGGAGATCACTGGAAGTAACGTTACCGGTCTATAGTTTGCTGTGTCTGAACGGCTACCGCCTTTATAAATAGGAGTTATCATCCCTGCTTTCCATTGCGGTGGTATTTTTCATTCATTTAAGCTGAGATTGAATATGCGAGTGAGAGGAGCAGTCAAAGCAACGCGACACCTGCGAAGTACGGCGGGGGTAATTTTGTCTGCACCAGGGGACTTCTTTTCGTTTAGTCGACAAAGTTCCCGCCCAACTGTGTATTCGTTGATAGTCATTTCACCTAATAATTCGAAATGTGGCGAACTTGATGAAACTTGATATGGTATACAACGCTTGGGATTGAAGACAAATGAGTAAAACGTTGCTAAAGCATAGGCGGTATCTTGGGCAGTGTGGGTCAATCCATGAGGTGTTAGTACAGAGAATACACCTGGTTTGATCTTTGATCGTTCATTTACTATCTTGTAGAGAAGCTTAGGATTCTTTCCCATTCTCTTAAGCAAGTTCCATTGGAATTGCATGCGATCTTCTCTTACAAGAGTCGTGACGTAATTCCGTATCTTACAGAATCGCTTCCGAGTTTCTTCCGTACCAAACTTCTTATGAGTTACCCAAGACTCTCGCTTAACAGCTAACCATTTCTTCGTTCTACTCCGAATAACAAACTGGTTGTTGTAGCTGCATTTGTGTGGTACAAAAATCGAGTTTTCGTAAATCTTCGAATTGAGATAATTTAGAAACGAATTGTAATATGAGCCAGGATCAATTGAATCAAACTCATGAGTGTATGCATCCCGGAGACTGATATTTAAGGATTCAAATTGTATTTTCCTTATGACTTTCGTCTGTTCACACAATCGTTCCGCACTACATACATAGTCAAACAAAAGCACAACATGATCACTCTTCCCCAGTGGTACCAGGTATTGTATACCCTCTACTGCGGTTGCCTCAGGCGTTAAGACAAGGTCAAGGGTTGAAGGTTGGTTAAGACCCCGCCAGCGAGTTGGCTGGTTAACGTGATTGTGTAGTAAGGCAAATACTATAACCTCCTTGAATTTATGTTCAAACGAATGCAGGGAATGCTCACCTCTCGAAAACAGATGCGGGAGATTAAAATCGCCAATGATCAGCAATTGCATAGTCTGGCATCTTGTGATGTGTTGCAATGATTCGATGAGCTTATCATTGTATGAGCTTTCGGATGATGGCGAGCGGTATATGATGCCGATCGTACATTCATCTCCATTGACTAGTTTTACCGAACACCACATCGTATCAGGAAGGCTGAGGTCAGGATGATCGATGACGTTACACTGCGCTAAACGTTCGTGATAGTAGACTGCAACTCCACCACCAGATCTTCGATCACGATCGCGACGAAGTAGTGGCATTTTCGGAATCAAAAGCTCAACATCAGTCATGCAGGGCTGGAACCAAGTCTCTGTAACTGCAACCAAATCGGGTGAAAGTCTATCACAAAGCTCACATAGTTCAGCTAATTTGTTAGTTAAACACTGAGCATTTGTATATATGCACCTGATCGTATTTGTCTTACACAATGTCGAATCGTGTACTGCAGCTATTGGACCGACGCGCGATGAGTTTGAAACTGGTGAGCTACTTATTGCTCGCTGACGTTTGAAACAACATTTGGTTGCTTGTATGACGTATTTGGTCCGACTCGGTTTGAGCCGGACATACCACGTTTTTTGATACATCGATTTTTTCCATTTCGGTGGGAACGCTATCATCTGCTGTCCACAGACGAGGATGTGTTTCGATCATGGTACTTGGTTTGGGTGGACTAAGTCTAACGTCCTTCGGTAAAGCTCTTTTCGCTTTTTTCCATTTGGACTTCACAATCTCAGCCATTTCGTTGGTCAAAAACGTAATCCTCAGTGGTTTCGAACCATCTCCTTTATATTTTGGCGAAAAAGGCACCCGATAAGTGTCAGTGACCACAACATTTGAAATATCAAGCGAACACGCAATGTAACGCCACTGCTTGAAGTCGTGCTCTGCGGCTTCCTGAACCGATGCTTGGGAGGTATTTTCTGGTACCCCAAGTAGAACTATACTCCGCAAGACCGTTTTTCCTTATTGTTTAAAGTACCCTTTCTTTCCCACCATGGTACATCGGGATATATCCGGCACTTTGAATTGGGATTCGCCTTTAGTCGGTACGAATTTAGCAGTATATTCTCATATACCCGCACTTGCACGTCACTAACGGTTTTTCCTGTTTGCCTTCATCAGGTTGAGACAGTAAGATTAGTTGCAATAAGCCTTGAAACAGTTGACAAGTGGTACACAAAGTTATACTTGAATGGCATTGTAACATGTTGTTTGTACAACGGAAAACGGTGTTCAATCACCGAATCACTGTGACGCATAAAGCGTATCAACGGAATGTGTTATGTTATAACTATGGAGGAATCATGATAAATACAATTGTATTGGGATGGAAACCAACGTTAATCTTTCAAGTCAATGTCTTACCAAGGGTGAAATGTCTAATTCAATTATTACTGCGCCTTTTCTTACTTCAGCAGGAAAAGATGCTTATGCTCTGTTGAAAAATTTATCACTTCCTATCCCACGTGATGAAATGACTTTCAATGATTTGAAATCAATTATATTAGCTCACGTCACTCCGAAACATTTCGAAATTGCTGAACGTGCTCGCTTCAATACAATGCAAAGACAAGAAAACCTATCTATTCGTCAATTTATTTTGGAATTGCAAACACAAGCTTCACGTTGTGCATTTGAAGATAAACTATATGATCATTTAAGAGATCGTTTAATTGCTGGTGTCCATGAACCCGATTTATATCGTCAGTTATTGATGTTGAATAATCCAGCTTTTGAAAATTTTAAGAGAATATGTGAACATTATTAAGATGTTGCAAAAGAAACTAATCGACAAATTAATGCTGACACTCAATCTGTTTAGTTTGGAACTTCCAAATCTAAACGTCAGTTGAGCAACCGACCAACACGACAAAGTGATTCTTAGGTAAAACCAGACAGAATAAGCAAATTCAGCAAAAAAATCCAATTTTTGCAATCGGAAGTTTGGAAAATGTGCATTTTGTGGCAAGCTACATTATCGATTGAATTGTATTTAATTGAGCGAAATAACCAACCCAGGAATAGAACTGAGAATTAACCACGGTCACTCAATCACACAGTGTGTATTAATTAATGTAGCTAACAACGATAATTTTGAATTACAGAATTATTGATTATTATTGATTGTTATTCAAGCAATCATCACATCCACCGCAGCTCTAATCGTCCTCGGATTTTTGTAATGTTGAATAGGTTTGCTCCTCAGTCTTTCAGATCGTCTGACAGGTTCACTTTATTCAGTATTCTCGGAAGAATCTGGAGGTGTTGTGTTATGATTGCTAACGCAACCAGTATTAGAACGCAACTGACGTGAATCTTGGTAGATGATTTGATCTGCATGACGATTGTGCACAGTTCCGTCTTCCAGATCAAGTATTTTTACCATATTTCTTCCGATCTTGCTTAATACAATACCGATACTTGGACGGTAATCATTTCCACGATAGTATGATACTTCGGCCGATCCTAGTTCCAGCAGATTCGATCTCAAGTGTGGAGTGTCTGTCAGCATGAATACTCATTGTCCAATCAGCATGCAGTAGCTGTCAGTGTATCTCACTCTGTATTCTAATTCCCATGAATGATTCATATGTTTGTTGACGTGTAGTGAATACACATCTGTCGCTCTGATCTTGACTTTTCTACATGGTGACGAGGATGGACGACGAGAAAGTGTCGGATAGAACTGACAACGCCCGATTTAGCGGCTTTAATGTTCGACCACCGGCATCACTCAGGATTTAAGATGATGACGGATTGGCGGAGAGATGGAAACTGTGGAAGCAACAGTTTAGCGATTTTTGGACGTTGGCGAATCCGACGAATACCGATAAAGAGTATCAAATGGCGATGCTGAGGAATGCGCTTGGTGATCAGGCGACGAAGTTCATACAGTGTTTCACCTTTAATGAGAACGAAGATGCAGATGACTGGGAAACAATCATCGCGAAGCTCGATGAACATTGCCTCGGTCAAGTGAACGTTACATTTGAACGATATAAATTCAATTGTCGCGTCCAAGGTGCCGATGAGACGATCGAACATTTCATCCGAGCATTGAAATTAATGGCTGAGACATGCAGCTTCTGTAAATGCATGAGAGACAACTTAATCAAGGATAGCTTGATTATCGGAGCACAAAACAGAAGTCTTAGGAAGCGATTATTGAAAGAAAGCAACCTTACGTTGAGGCCATGTATAAATATATGCAAGAGTGAGGAGGCAGCCGAGAAAAAGACAGAAGCCCTCAGAACTCATTCTTGCGGAGACATCAACATAATTCATGTAGAGAGAACAATCCAGTCGAGAAAAATGTGCAGTTTTTGCGGCAGGAAACATGAATTTAAGAAGGAACTATGTCCAGCGTGGAAGAAAGTTTGTACTCGATGCGGTAAAGCAAACCATTTCGCGATTTGCTGTAGATCTTCTTGGGTGACAACAGCAAATACGCAGCGCTCATTTCCTACTGTCAGTGTCGTTCAGTTTAGGGAACAAGTAAATCACATCCGGTCTTCCGAAATCGAGGTAAACGGCAAGAAGGTTTGTTTCCAAATGGATTCAGGTGCCTCCGTTAGTCTCATTCCACGTGCCTACGTACAAAATGAGCCCCTATCTGACACGAGAATCGTATTGCGAATGTGGAACGGCACGACTGTCAAGCCAATGGGGAAATTTACGGCGTCTCTGAGCAAACCAATAAGCGGTAAGCATATAGAACATGTAATGTACGTTGTTGATGAAACATTTTTACCGCTACTCGGAGTTCAAGCGATCGAAAATCTGGGACTGATTACTTTTAATTGTATCAATAATATTAATTCGGACATAACAGACATTTTTAAAAAGTATCAGAGTGTTTTTGATGATAAATTGGGGAAGTTGCCCGGAATTTGTAAGTTGTCAATTGATCCGAATGTAACACCGGTTGCCTTACCAATACGTCGTTTACCCTTTGCAGTGAAGGACAGATTTGAGATAGAAAATAAAAGACTACAGCTCGTTGGGGTCATCAGGAGAGTAGAAGAAACTACTGAATGGGTCAGCCAGGTTACCGTCGTAACAAAGAAGTCAGGTGAAATGAGAATATGTATCGACCCGAAAGCTTTGAACATGGCCCTCAAGCGAGAGTATTTCAGACTTCCGTTGTTAGAAGATAGTTTGCCGAGATTGTCTGGTTCTCGATATTTCACGAAAGTGGATCTGTCTTCAGCATTTTGGCACGTGTGTTTAAACGATAAATCCAGTTTTTTGACGACATTCGGAACCCCCTTTGGAAGGTTTCGTTGGCTTCGTTTACAATTTGGACTGAAAATTTCTAGCGAGATATCAAAAAACGGCTGCTACAGGCCATAGAAAACCTTAGAGGTGTAATTTGTATAGCAGATGATGTTTCAGTGTACGGTCGAACAAAGGCAATTCAATTCAATTCAATTCAATTCAATTCAATTTAATGGTCTAAAAGCATATAGCTTTACAAAAAACCACAGAATAATATGACAACAACGAATAATATAACAAGCAAAAATGGGATTAGATTGCTTACTGGGCAGTTCAAAAATCAAGTAAATATCCAAGGGCAGAAATTGTTTTCGATTGGTGGGATAACAAATGTAGGTGTATGGTGTTAAGATGTATAGTTTTCTTCAATGCACGGGTTTAGGGTCAAATAGGCATCAAGGCTTCTCTTGAAAGTTTGCTGGTTTGGTGAGTTCACAACATTATCTGGCAGATTGTTCCAAGTAAAACAAACTCGCACGGCAAAAAAAATGTCGTCTGCAGTTTAGTCTCGAGTGAGGGACAGTTAGAGTAAATGTGTGAGCTCTTGTATTATGCGAGCTCCGTAGATTCAATAAGCATTGTAGAGGGTGATTTTCAGTATTCAAAATATTGTAAACCAGAATCAAATCGCCTCGGATACGACGACGTGGATAATCAAATAAATTCAGCGTTTTGATTCGCTCATTGTAGGGTTTCCGGCTGAGTCCAGTGACAAGTTTGGTAGCTCGATGATATATTCGTTGCAAAGTCGCAACATCTTTTTTAAGCCATGGCGACCATGCTTGAACCGCATATTCCATCGTGGGCCTGATGTACGTATTTATAATACAGGGAATTGTCTGTTTTGAGAACCTACCGAAAATTCTCTTTAGGAGTGACAATTTCTGTGATGTTTTGCGATAGACGTAGTTGCAGTGGCTCGACATCCCTAGGGTGTTGCTTATTAACACACCCAAGTCCCTTTGTTCCATGGTCCACGAGAGGCTGTGTGTTCCAAGAAAATACTGGTACTCCACATATTTGCCAATGTTTAACATGTGACACTTTTGGAAATTGAAAAATATGCGATTTTTAGGGACCAAGCCTGGAGGTTGTCCAGATCCTTCTGGAGCAGTTCGCAGTCCTCCGACTTACTTATCTTAGACCAAACTTTTATATCGTCCGCAAACAGTACGATCTTGCATTTGATGAGAGCTGGTATGTCATTAGCATAAAGCGCGAAGAGGATTGGTCCGAGGACGGATCCCTGAGGCACTCCACTTGTCACGGCTACCGACTTCGATAGAGCACCGTCCACAGAGACTTGAACAAACCGATCAGTCAGGTAATTTTCTAACCATGCTAACAGACTGCCAGTGATACCACAACGTTCCAGCTTCTGCAAGAGAATACTGTGGTTTACACGGTCAAATGCTTTTCGACATATCGAGGTAACATACATGGATAGTATCCCCAGCATCCACTGCTCGAGTCCAGTCGTCAAGGGTAAGGAGAAGGTTAGTAAGGCAGGAGTATCCCCTTCTAAAACCGTGTTGGGCTCCCGAAAATAGCTTATTTTCCTCAAGGTATTTGCTCAGTTTTTTTGCCACGATCCTTTCGAGTACCTTGGATACGGCGGACAACAAAGTAACAGGTCTGTAATTTGCGGGCTCCGAACGCACCCCGCCTTTGAAAATCGGGGAGATTATACCAGATTTCCATTCAGTCGGTATGACACTTTGCGACAACGATTCGCAGAATAACTGAGTTAGAGGTCCGCATAGAGATTGTGCACAATGCTTGAGTATATTCGGGGTAATTTTATCACAACCAGGGGATTTTCTGGGATTCAACGATAGTAGTGTTCCCAGCACCTCTTCTTTGTTGATGGTTATTGTGTCCAATGGTAGAGGATGCGTTATTTCTGGATCCATTTGTATATCCACGCTTTCCTTTGGACAAAATACTGTAGCATAATAATTTACCAAAGCATCCGCGGTGTCAGCTGCATTTGTGGTCATTCCAGTGGGCGTCCGCAAGGCCGCAACTCCTGGTTTCACTGAACACTGCTTGTTCACAATCTGGTAAAGAAGCTTGGGATTCCGTTCCATTTTAGACATTATGACAGCTTGATACTGTATTTTGTCTTCAGCAATAAGTTTGATGACCTGGTTTCTTAGTTTTCTAAAGGTCTCCCATGTGGCATCGGTGGTTAACTGGCGATGGTTTATCCAAGCCTTATTTCGCAGTTTAATCCATTTCCGAGTGCGACTGCGGATTTTAAATTCGAATGCCTTTCCACACTGTTTTGGTACGAATGCCGAGTGTGAGTTGATTTCCCGGTGTAGATTGGTCAAAATGCTACACCACTGCTCTTTTACTCCTATGCCTTCAATTTGCCAATCGTTAATCAAACTTAGGCGTTTGATAATTTTGATAGGCATACCTTTCTGATGAATTTTGTTCTATCGTTTGCTCGCTCTGCTCGACATAGGTAGTCAAAATTCAAGACCAAATGGTCGCTCGAACCTAGCGGACAATCGTATGTAATGCTTTCGACGGAGTCCTCTTCAGTTGTCAAGATAAGATCGAGCATTGAAGGCATATCTCTCCCTCTGTATCTTGTATTGCTTTCAACGTGATTATACAAAGGAATTTCGTCAAACAGCTGGTGGAAGATGGCAGCAGTGGAGGTTTGAGAAATTTTGTTCGTCTTCAGCAAGTTAGGCAGATTAAAGTCACCCATGATCAAGATTCTGGTGTGATATCTCGAGGCAATCAAGCGTAGCTTGTCGAGTAGATTCGTATTATACACTTCCGGGGCTGCTGGTGGGCGATAAATTACGCCGATTGTGCAATCATCGCCTGTAGCCGTTGTCAACAAACACCATAGCGTGTCCTGAAGCACCAAGTCGGAATCCGTCATTTCTCTGCACTTGAGTCTCTGATCATAATAGAGTGCCACACCTCCTCCACGTGATGCACGGTCTCGGCGGAGCAGTGACATGCCAGCAATCTCTAACTCACAATCGTGGATTTCCGGGCTCAGCCAAGTTTCGGTAATGGCAATTAGCTGAGGTCGTTTAGTCTCAAACCGAGCGACAAGTTCGGCAAATTTGTTAATCAAGCATTGGGCATTGGTATAGAGGCATCCAAGAACAGTTTTGGTAAGCAAAGATGGATGGTGTCGTGTGATGTCATAATCTGAGACAACCGTCATTGTCACGCCGACTCTGGAAGAGTCGGCACTGTTCTGTTTTTTGACAAGTTAAGTAGCATATCGGTCGTTTCAGGTTGAGAGGCGCAAATCGAGTCCTCTTTTTGGCCAAAAAAGATTTCTTTATCTGGCTTCAGTCCACTCTCGGGAGTCATTTGGGGTGGCTTTGCGTTCGATTGCTGATTTTGTGTCCCAGCTGAAGATTCATTTCTTGGTTCAGTTGATAGGGCTTCATCAATCCTGACAGTATTTAATGCAGAATGGGCTGCATTTATATCAGTGTTTATGTGATCGCTAAGGATTACACCTTTTGGGATTTTGTGTTTCCAGCTTTTCCAGTTGGAACGTACAGTATCAACCATAGTACTCATTAGGAAGTTTATTTTTAATGGACGTGGCCCATTACCTTTGTATTTTGCTGAGGAAGGCAGTCTAAAAGTATCCACGACAACGGCCTTTTCGACGAAAATGGCATCAGCCAGAAAACTCCATTGCCTGTAGTCATGCTCAGCTCGCTCGTTAGCCTCAGGATTGTCTGCCAGTTCTGGAACTCCGAGGATGATGAGATTGCGATTAGATGTCTTTCTTTTGTCGTATGTATTGTTCCTCCTTTCGGACCATGGAATATCAACATGAATACGAATATTCAGTGAATTGTTAGACCCAAGTAGGTAAGAATTTAGTAATACCTTTTCCAGGTCACGCTGATTGTCTAAGTTAACCCTCAAAAGTCTGGGTTTATCCTGATGAGGTGAATCACGCCGTCTAGTTAAACGAGTCAATGCTAACGGCACTACAGTTCCAATTTTCATAAGTTCACACAGTTCCTTCCATTTTTCTTCATCATGCCTTTGACGGTCTTTGAAGAGAGTGCATTCTGGCTCAGGAACGTCAGTACAAATGACACTCAGAAAGTGTGCCTTACGATTGGTGGAGATGTTATTTCGTTTCACCAAAGCATTATCTGTTTTGGGATCAGTTTGTTGTTTAACGGCTCGCTTTTCATTCTCGGATTTTGTTGAAATTGTTTCAGACCTTTCCAAGGCATGCGGATCACGGGAACGGCTTAGTTGTTCTGAATTGCTAGGTCGAATGTCCGTATGTTCATCATCGCATTTTTTGCCTTCCTGCCTCCTTAGAAACGGAGATGAAACACGATCTCCACACTCAAGCCTAGGCTTCAGTTTGCTAATTAATAAGTCATTTATCAAACCTTCAATTCTCTGTATGCGGTCCTCTAAATTCAACACCCCCATATTAGTTTCCGTCTGTGAGCTCGCAGTCGTCTTTGTACAGTTTCTAGGTTCAATTCTGCATACATGACAGATATAGCATACTCCTGGCATTTCATTTTTATTGATAATTGCAATAGCATCAGCAGTCAGGGTAACATCACACTTCATATGAACTTTATCGTGACAAATAAAACAACTAGCGTGTCGGGCATTGTGACTTACCGCCTTTCGACAAATTTTGCACATGTGACCGCCTTCACTGGGCTTCGCTCGTAAGGTCATGACGCCGGGGTGAAAAGATTTATCGATCGATCTGTGTGGTAAATGGGTGCGCGCGTTGGCACGTATGAAACGAAGTCGGGTCCGAAGCGGATTTAGGGTTGTTGGAAGTGGGTGAGTGAATAATCTCGCTACAGGAAAGGTGGGTAACGAAATTCGTCGTAGCTCCTTCAGATTGGATCCGATTTTCCGGTCCAATGTGTCAAGCGAAGTGGGAAAGCGAGTTCTTTCGAATGGTGGCAAATTCAATCCAATATTCAGTGTTGCACACAAACTTGCCCGAGTAGGTCTAGTTTGGTTCAAGATGTAGAAAACTGCTTTTTCTAAGATTGCTTGTTCTGCCTCCAAAAATCGTATGAACACAATGCTTGTGTTAAGAGGAGTCCAAAAAGGTACAAATTATCCAGATAGGACGAGATGGGAATGAAGTAGATCCAAAAACGCAAGAGCACGGAATAATGCGACCGCACAGCACACAATCAGTTTGAGTTTGGCAGAACACGATCAGAACCTAGACAAACTTCTTCAACGATGCCTCGAAATGGGCATTAAACTCAAGAAAGCGAAAATTGAATATTGCACAAGATTCAAGATTTATGGTTAAAAAAGCAAATTGCTGTGCAATACCATAGGATATACGTATAAAAAATTATATAAAAAAATCGTTACTTGTATGATCGTGTCCATGTTCTTCATAGGTGGAGCAAAAATAATCCTCAATGGCAACACAGACTGAGGGAAAAGAATCTTTGGATGGACGGTAGTTCCGTGTGTTAAAATTTTTATAGACATCAATAGGTAGGGGCCAACGCAGTAGTTCTCAACATAAGGTTTCGTAACCTTTGTTTAAAGATGTGCTCGTTCGATGAGGTAACAATATCTATCGGCAAGCTATTCCACAAGAAGCATACACGAACAGCGAAGAAGTGACGACGACAATTCAATCGTGAGTGTGGGATTTGAAGGGTCAAAGGGTGGCTGCGTGTGGGGACAACGGAACGAAACTTGAAGAGGTGTTTGAGAGGGTGGGATCTCGCGTAGATGATTCGATATGTCAGAGTGAGGTCGTGTAGGATACGTCTGCGCTCGAGGGTGCACAGTCCAAGTCTGGTCAGTCGCTGCTCAAAGGGTAAATTATTCAATCCGGTAACCGTTTTGGTTGCCTTGTGATGAATTCGTTCGAGGAGCGAGATGTTTTTTTCCATCCACGGCGTCCAAGCTTGTACAGCGTAGTCAACGACAGGATGTATGTAAGTGTTTAGTAATTTCACGAGTGAGTGTGGTGGGAAACGTCTGAAAATGCGTTTCAGTAAACCTAGCAAGCTGCACGCACGCTTGTAGACGGCTTCGCACTGTAGGCTGTTCTTCAAAGTGCCAGACAACAAGATTCCGAGATCTTTTTGTGATGTACTCCATTCAAGCGGGTGGCTGCCAAGTGTATAGGGAAAGGGAAAGGGTTTTCCGACTTGCAACATTTTGCACTTGCGGAAATTAAATGGCAGTTTGTTTTGGATTGACCACTGGTGCAGTTTATTCAAATCTCCTAGCAGAACTTGACAGTCCTCGATAGAGTTGACCTTCGTCCAGATTTTTACGTCGTCTGCGAATAAAACAAGCTTACATGCTAGTAAGTTCGGTAGACCGTTTATAAATAAGAGAAACAGTATAGGCCTTATAGCAGGCCATGTTCGCGTACGCCATACACCTTGATTGCACATTTGGGGCTTTTTATAAGGAGAAGTGTCTGCACAAGACACATTCCTACCACGTCGTCCAGTGCATGACGGACTTGCGGACGGTTGCTTTGGCGTGAGCATCGTTGATCCTTGTAAGCTTGGGAGAAAAGACTGGAAAAAGTGTTAGTCGGATATAGCTATATGAGTGGTATGTAAGTATAGTGTGGTAGATTGGAATGTCGAAAGACAAGCGAAGGTTACTGGAAAGTTGATTGCCATAGGTGTTTGTCTAGGCGTTGCTTAAACGAGGACAGTGACTCTGCAACTACCCCCTCCGGTGGGAGAGCGTTCCAGACACGGCATATGCGAAGGGGTAGGAAATAATGCGATGGTCAAAAGCAAATCTCCGCGAAGGAGACGTTAGTGGATTGAGAAGAGGCCGCTATGCTGCATCTGTTCTTCGTAGGACATGTTTTTGAAAGCCGTTGATAAGCTTTGCTGATCGCCGTTGTGGCTGTTCGAGTCGTGCATGTCCTTGTTGGAGCCAACGGATGCCACGTGCTGACTTGCATATCTAAATTCTAAGGCGAGGGGGGCTGATGTAACGGACATTAGCTGTGGGGAAGAGTCGTCGTCGAGCGTCAGAAAAGTTCGCTCAGAAGACCACACGGGGTGGTTCGCGGTTCCTTGCAGCCTTGTCGCACTGGCTGGAACAACGCAAATTCTTGTTGTGCGCTGACGCATAAGGTAGCGAACCTGGTCCACATGGTGCAAACTTTTTTCTCCACCCAAGTGATAAGGGAACGAACAGTGTGTCGACTGGCAGAACTGTGGCATTTTGTTGAGTGCTGGCAAATTTGTTCTAAGCCAATGTTCACGTTGCGGAGTTGATGTCTTCGCAGCCAAACCATTGGGTCATCCGCGAACGAGCAAAAGTGAGCCTGATAGACTGATGCTGGGATATCATTGATGAATATAAGGAAAGAGCTTTGGTGCTGCTGAGTGTCAATGAATCCATGGCGTTGTTCAAAATATCCAGAATCGCGAAACCTATTTGCCAATCAATGAATTGCTCGGAATCAGCAGAGCGGTGGAACAGCACGTAGGGTGAGAGTCAATATGCGCGACTAATTTATGAACGAGACATGTACTACTGACCAAACCAATTGAACGTTTTGTGATATTTCATGTAGAAAAAAATCAATTTTAGGATTAAAACATATTTTAGAAAGCTTAATTTACATTCAATGAATGGCAAAATCGGCGAAGAATTTGATATTGATTTGGGTATGCAAATGAGTATTTTTTCGCATTTCTAATAATATATGGTTTAGGTTTAAAACATTTAAGGGACGTATCGTACTCGCTTCGGCGGTACAAACACAAACAAAACAAAACCACCTTTTCACGCTCATTTAACTCCTGTGAGTTTTAATTGTGATTGTAATACAGTCAATAGTTTTAATGTGGTAATGTAGCTGATAGCTTGTAAAACACCACTGGGTCGTGTGTACAGGGGGTGGCACAAGGCGTGCTAAAAAGCATACATGATGAGAGAAAAGGGGGTGGGCATTATAGCAGGCTATGTTCGCGTACACCATACACCTTGATTGCACATTTGGGGCTTTTTATAGGGAGAAGTGTCTGCCCAAGACACATTCCCACCACGTCGTCCAGTGCATGACGGACTTGCGCACGGTTGCTTTGGCGTGAGCATCGTTGATCCTTGTAAGCTTGGGAGAAAAGACTGGAAAAAGTGTTAGTCGGATATGGCTATATGAGTGGTATGTAAGTATAGTGTGGTAGATTGGAATGTCGAAAGACAAGCGAAGGTCACTGGAAAGTTGATTGCCATAGGTGTTTGTCTAGGCGTTGCTTAAACGAGGACAGTGACTCTGCAACTACCCCCTCCGGTGGGAGAGCGTTCCAGACACGGCATATGCGAAGGGGTAGGAAATAATGCGATGGTCAAAAGCAAATCTCCGCGAAGGAGTCGTTAGTGGATTGAGAAGAGGCCGATATGCTGCATCTGTTCTTCGTAGGACATGTTTTTGAGAGCCGTTGATAAGCTTTGCTGATCGCCGTTGTGGCTGTTCGAGGGCGTGCATGTCTTGTTGGAGCCACGGATGCCACGTGCTGACTGCATATTCTAGCGGAGGGGGGGCGGATGTAAGCGGACAGTAGCTGTGGGAAGAGTCGTCGGTCGAAGCGTCAGAAAAGTCGCCTCAGAAGACCAACACTGTGGTTCGCGGTTCTTGCAGCCTTGTCGCACTGGCTGGAACAACTCAAGTCTTGTTGCGCGATGACGCTAAGGTCGCTAACCTGGTCCACATGGTGCAAAGTTCGCCACCCAAGTGATAAGGGTAACGAACCGTGGGTCGAATGCCAGAATGTGGCATTTTGTTGAGTTGCATGGCAAATTGTGTTCTAATGCCAACTGGTCACGTTGCAGGAGTTGATGATCTTCGAAGCCAAACCTTGAGGTCATCCGCGACGAGCAAAAATGAGCCTGATAAGATGATGCTGATATCATTGATGAATATAAGGAAGAGAGTTGGTGCTGCTGAGTGTCAATGGAATCCACTGCGTTGTTCAAATAGCAGAATCGCGAAAACCTATTTGCCAATCAATTAATTGCTCGGAATCAGCAGGGCTGTGGAACAGCACGTAGGGTGAGAGCCAATATGCGCGGCTCATTTATGAACGAGACATGTACTACTGAGCAAACCAATTGAACGTTTTGTGATATTTCATGTAGAAAAAAATCAATTTTAGGATTAAAAAATATTCTAGAAAGCTTAATTTACATTCAATGAATGGCAAAATCGCCGAAGAATTTGATATTGATTTGGGTATGCAAATGAGCATTTTTTCGCATTTGTATTAGTATATGATTTAGGTTTAAAACATTTAAGGGACGTATCGTACTCGCTTCGGCGGTACAAACACAAACAAAACAAAACCACCTTTTCACGCTCATTTAACTCCTGTGAGTTTTAATTGTGATTGTAATACAGTCAATAGTTTTAATGTGGTAATATAGCTGATAGCTTGTAAAACACCACTGGGTCGGGTGTACAGGGGGTGGCACAAGGCGTGCTAAAAAGCATACATGATGAGAGAAAAGGGGGTGGGCAAATAGGCCTTATAGCAGGCCATGTTCGCGTACACCATACACCTTGATTGCACATTTGGGGCTTTTTATAGGGAGAAGTGTCTGCCCAAGACACATTCCCACCACGTCGTCCAGTGCATGAGGGATTTGCGGACGGTTGCTTTGGCGTGAGCATCGTTGATCCTTGTAAGCTTGGGAGAAAAGACTGGAAAAAGTGTAAGTCGGATATGGCTATATGAGTGGTATGTAAGTATAGTGTGGTAGATTGGAATGTCGAAAGACAAGCGAAGGTCACTGGAAAGTTGATTGCCATAGGTGTTTGTCTAGGCGTTGCTTAAACGAGGACAGTGACTCTGCAACTACCCCCTCCGGTGGGAGAGCGTTCCAGACACGGCATATGCGAAGGGGTAGGAAATAATGCGATGGTCAAAAGCAAATCTCCGCGAAGGAGTCGTTAGTGGATTGAGAAGAGGCCGCTATGCTGCATCTGTTCTTCGTAGGACATGTTTTTGAAAGCCGTTGATAAGCTTTGCTGATCGCCGTTGTGGCTGTTCGAGGGCGTGCATGTCTTGTTGGAGCCACGGATGCCACGTGCTGACTGCATATTCTAGCGGAGGGGGCGGATGTAAGCGGACAGTAGCTGTGGGAAGAGTCGTCGGTCGAAGCGTCAGAAAAGTCGCCTCAGAAGACCAACACTGTGGTTCGCGGTTCTTGCAGCCTTGTCGCACTGGCTGGAACAACGCAAGTCTTGTTGTGCGATGACGCTAAGGTCGCTAACCTGGTCCACATGGTGCAAAGTTCGCCACCCAAGTGATAAGGGTAACGAACAGTGTGTCGAATGGCCAGAATTTGGCATTTTGTTGAGTTGCATGGCAAATTGTGTTCTAATGCCAACTGGTCACGTTGCAGGAGTTGATGATCTTCGAAGCCAAACCTTGAGGTCATCCGCGACGAGCAAAAGTGAGCCTGATAAGATGATGCTGATATCATTGATGAATATAAGGAAGAGAATTGGTGCTGCTGAGTGTCAATGGAATCCACTGCGTTGTTCAAATAGCAGAATCGCGAAAACCTATTTGCCAATCAATTAATTGCTCGGAATCAGCAGAGCTGTGGAACAGCACGTAGGGTGAGAGCCAATATGCGCGGCTCATTTATGAACGAGACATGTACTACTGAGCAAACCAGTTGAACGTTTTGTGATATTTCATGTAGAAAAAAATCAATTTTAGGATTAAAAAATATTTTAGAAAGCTTAATTTACATTCAATGAATGGCAAAATCGCCGAAGAATTTGATATTGATTTGGGTATGCAAATGAGTATTTTTTCGCATTTGTATTTGTATATGATTTAGGTTTAAAACATTTAAGAGACATATCGTACTCGCTTCGGCGGTACAAACACAAACAAAACAAAACCACCTTTTCACGCTCATTTAACTCCTGTGAGTTTTAATTGTGATTGTAATACAGTCAATAGTTTTAATGTGGTAATATAGCTGATAGCTTGTAAAACACCACTGGGTCGTGTGTACAGGGGGTGGCACAAGGCGTGCTAAAAAGCATACATGATGAGAGAAAAGGGGGTGGGCAAATAGGCCTTATAGCAGGCCATGTTCGCGTACACCATACACCTTGATTGCACATTTGGGGCTTTTTATAGGGAGAAGTGTCTGCACAAGACACATTCCCACCACGTCGTCCAGTGCATGACGGACTTGCGGACGGTTGCTTTGGCGTGAGCATCGTTGATCCTTGTAAGCTTGGGAGAAAAGACTGGAAAAAGTGTAAGTCGGATATGGCTATATGAGTGGTATGTAAGTATAGTGTGGTAGATTGGAATGTCGAAAGACAAGCGAAGGTCACTGGAAAGTTGATTGCCATAGGTGTTTGTCTAGGCGTTGCTTAAACGAGGACAGTGACTCTGCAACTACCCCCTCCGGTGGGAGAGCGTTCCAGACACGGCATATGCGAAGGGGTAGGAAATAATGCGATGGTCAAAAGCAAATCTCCGCGAAGGAGTCGTTAGTGGATTGAGAAGAGGCCGCTATGCTGCATCTGTTCTTCGTAGGACATGTTTTTGAAAGCCGTTGATAAGCTTTGCTGATCGCCGTTGTGGCTGTTCGAGGGCGTGCATGTCTTGTTGGAGCCACGGATGCCACGTGCTGACTGCATATTCTAGCGGAGGGGGGCGGATGTAAGCGGACAGTAGCTGTGGGAAGAGTCGTCGGTCGAAGCGTCAGAAAAGTCGCCTCAGAAGACCAACACTGTGGTTCGCGGTTCTTGCAGCCTTGTCGCACTGGCTGGAACAACGCAAGTCTTGTTGTGCGATGACGCTAAGGTCGCTAACCTGGTCCACATGGTGCAAAGTTCGCCACCCAAGTGATAAGGGTAACGAACAGTGTGTCGAATGGCCAGAATGTGGCATTTTGTTGAGTTGCATGGCAAATTGTGTTCTAATGCCAACTGGTCACGTTGCAGGAGTTGATGATCTTCGAAGCCAAACCTTGAGGTCATCCGCGACGAGCAAAAGTGAGCCTGATAAGATGATGCTGATATCATTGATGAATATAAGGAAGAGAGTTGGTGCTGCTGAGTGTCAATGGAATCCACTGCGTTGTTCAAATAGCAGAATCGCGAAAACCTATTTGCCAATCAATTAATTGCTCGGAATCAGCAGAGCTGTGGAACAGCACGTAGGGTGAGAGCCAATATGCGCGGCTCATTTATGAACGAGACATGTACTACTGAGCAAACCAATTGAACGTTTTGTGATATTTCATGTAGAAAAAAATCAATTTTAGGATTAAAAAATATTTTAGAAAGCTTAATTCACATTCAATGAATGGCAAAATCGCCGAAGAATTTGATATTGATTTGGGTATGCAAATGAGTATTTTTTCGCATTTGTATTAGTATATGATTTAGGTTTAAAACATTTAAGAGACATATCGTACTCGCTTCGGCGGTACAAACACAAACAAAACAAAACCACCTTTTCACGCTCATTTAACTCCTGTGAGTTTTAATTGTGATTGTAATACAGTCAATAGTTTTAATGTGGTAATATAGCTGATAGCTTGTAAAACACCACTGGGTCGTGTGTACGGGGGGTGGCACAAGGCGTGCTAAAAAGCATACATGATGAGAGAAAAGGGGGTGGGCAAATAGGCCTTATAGCAGGCCATGTTCGCGTACACCATACACCTTGATTGCACATTTGGGGCTTTTTATAGGGAGAAGTGTCTGCCCAAGACACATTCCCACCACGTCGTCCAGTGCATGAGGGATTTGCGGACGGTTGCTTTGTCGTGAGCATCGTTGATCCTTGTAAGCTTGGGAGAAAAGACTGGAAAAAGTGTTAGTCGGATATGGCTATATGAGTGGTATGTAAGTATAGTGTGGTAGATTGGAATGTCGAAAGACAAGCGAAGGTCACTGGAAAGTTGATTGCCATAGGTGTTTGTCTAGGCGTTGCTTAAACGAGGACAGTGACTCTGCAACTACCCCCTCCGGTGGGAGAGCGTTCCAGACACGGCATATGCGAAGGGGTAGGAAATAATGCGATGGTCAAAAGCAAATCTCCGCGAAGGAGTCGTTAGTGGATTGAGAAGAGGCCGCTATGCTGCATCTGTTCTTCGTAGGACATGTTTTTGAAAGCCGTTGATAAGCTTTGCTGATCGCCGTTGTGGCTGTTCGAGGGCGTGCATGTCTTGTTGGAGCCACGGATGCCACGTGCTGACTGCATATTCTAGCGGAGGGGGGCGGATGTAAGCGGACAGTAGCTGTGGGAAGAGTCGTCGGTCGAAGCGTCAGAAAAGTCGCCTCAGAAGACCAACACTGTGGTTCGCGGTTCTTGCAGCCTTGTCGCACTGGCTGGAACAACGCAAGTCTTGTTGTGCGATGACGCTAAGGTCGCTAACCTGGTCCACATGGTGCAAAGTTCGCCAACCAAGTGATAAGGGTAACGAACAGTGTGTCGAATGGCCAGAATGTGGCATTTTGTTGAGTTGCATGGCAAATTGTGTTCTAATGCCAACTGGTCACGTTGCAGGAGTTGATGATCTTCGAAGCCAAACCTTGAGGTCATCCGCGACGAGCAAAAATGAGCCTGATAAGATGATGCTGATATCGTTGATGAATATAAAGAAGAGAGTTGGTGCTGCTTCGTTGTTCAAATAGCAGACTCGTGAAAACCTGTTCGCCAATCAATGAGCTGTGGAACAGCACGTAAGGTGAGAGTCAATCTCCGCGTCTTATTTATGAACGAGACATGTACTACTGATCAAACCAATTGAACGTTTTGTGATATTTCATGTGGAAAAAAATCAATTTTTTGGACTAAAAAATGTTTTAGAAAGCTTAATTTACATGGTAAACGTTATCTCCACTACCCTTTTTTGCTACTTCCTAAGTAGCATTGAAATAAAAATTCTATCTATCTACTTTTAAATTGTCAGTAGGCTGTAAGTAAAATACCATTTTTCATGCAACCTTTACTCGAATTATTATTGGTTTCTTGTTATTAAAACCCTCCATCGAATTCTTATTGTGTGCTTGTGATAAAAAGCTACATGATTGGTTATTTTCAGAATATCAGCCTTAAATCGGTGACGGCATATTGACACATGGAAATGTTCCGTAGTGGACAAACTGGTCGAGAAAAGTTGAATTTGTTTTTCGGAATGAAACTTTAAGCAGACCGTAAAATACATACATAAAATGAATATTAAATATATACGGATAACAGACGTATCACTGTTTCGTTTCAACGAAATTACATCTGCATGGTTTGTAGTTGTCTGTAATGAATTGTATTGAATGGAATTAAAATAACCCGATAACAAGATAATATAACTTCAGGATCCTCAGTCTTGCAACTATCTATCTATCTATCTATCTATCTTTCGATAGATATGTCTATCTATCTATCTATGTATCTATCTATCTATATATCTATCTATCTATCTATCTATCTATCTATCTATCTATCTATCTATCTATCTATCTATCTATCTATCTATCTATCCATCTATGTATCTATCTATCTTTCGATAGATATGTCTATCTATCTATCTATGTATCTATCTATATATGTATCTATCTATCTATTCATGATTATAGCTTTATAGCCAAAGTAATGTGTTGCTCATATACCCGCACTTACACGTCACTAACGGTTTCTTCCTGTTTGCCTTCATACTGTAGCGGTTATTGTTCCCAACAAAATGGAACACAGTTCTCAGCGTAACACGGCAAACTGATCCAATGCAATTACACACAATATACTTGTCCCAAAGCAGAACACGTAATCGGCGTGAATAATATATTTAAACTGTGTACATATATACACGTATCATTAAAACAAAACAATAATGAAATATGTAGGAATCACGAATCATTCTACACTATATCTTGCAACGCTTTTGGCAATCTCTGTATTAATCTATTATCATCGTGTAAATGAAGAGACTTTAGCTACGAAAATTCCTAAATCTAGTAATTGTTCACTTTATTTAGATTCTGTTATTCTAAAAAATGCGAAAGTAAGAATCGATAAGAATATACTACAACGAACTACGAAGCTTGTTGAATCAATCTGCACAGAAACTTGTACGGAGGACTTAAGTTTCCATTAGAAAGTTTCATTCCCTAGATAATATGAACATCTTACATTTCAATCGACGATTAAACAATCATAAATTTCATAATTCCACGGTGATGCCTAATCAGTCATATCATAGCATTCCGTGGCAAAACTATCGCCTTGACATCCTATACTGTAAATTTGTTCCGAAAGGATAGCATTAATAAACATGGATGCCTTTTTCATGTAGATTCAGAGACTCAGGCTAATATTTTCATTTGATCCGTCTTTGAACACCTGGAAGATTCTATCTGGCTAGTATTACCCACAGTTGACCTTGACTTCGACGTGTCTATTACACACCGTCTGCGACACAAACATCAATCTAGCGCTTGATTAATTGCTTCACTTCCCTCCTCGAATGATAAATGACATCAAAAGATTTTAAATGACCGCACAAAACTGGGAAAATAGTACTCCTATGAAACTCAAATACCATTTTCTAGCGTAAATCTGTTAGGCTTCAAGCAGTTTATCGATGAACGAACGCGTAACAACAATATTCTTGACGTTGTCTTCACTCTTAATGTTAATCCAATTACCTTGGAAATATCATCATCGTATTAAAGGTGGCCACAATATCATAACATTCGAATTGAATTGCAACTTCAAAGTGAAAATATGTAGAAAATCATCCATCATTAGTCATCTAAACTGGAGAAACTTCGCAAACCTCATTAATGCCGAAGACTGGACTGAACCTTTCCAATGCGACGACTTTACAGTAGTTTCATTAATATTTCATAATAAATTAGCTTAATCACTATATAAATCTTCCGTTACCTATGTCAGACCCCCCAAAAAGTGTCTGTAGTACAATCATCACGCCTTCATGCAAACAACTGTTGTGTTGTCATCAGCAACCAAGCCTTATTACTTGTAGTTTGTTAGTAAGCATATGCAAAAATCGTTTTTAAAAATTATTTTAGATTTAGGAGGTAGTGGTTTAAACTTCTACCAATTTACATTCAATGAATGGCAACATCGCCGAATAATTTGATATTGATTTGGGTATGCAAATGATTATTTTTTCACATTTGTATCAATATAGGATTTATCAAATACAGAATCACAAATTGATTCCTGGCCAAGCGCTCAAGGCGCTTATGAAAGTCCAATGTATTGTGTTGCTCACATTCCCATCCCTTCTAGTTTTAGTTATAAGGAAATAGTCGTTTGATTTTTGTGATCAATAGTGCGAATAAAGTTTGCATGAAAATAATATAATGCCTTCCTAATTCATTCGATCGAAGCTAGCACTGTAATCTCTCGGGCTGAGACTGTTTTTCGATTAAAGCGAGCGAGGTGGTGACGATTTCGCGCAAACTCGCAATCTGATTGGACGAAAGTGCGCACCTTGTACAGGCTAGCAGACTACAGGGGGCGAATGAAACTAACGGTATACCACATATCATGAGATGGTAGCTACGTGGAAATTATTGGTCTATGAGCATGAGCGGTTAGTCAACGCACAATGTCATGCAAAAGCTCACTAAATTCCATGCAGCTTCACTAATGTTACGTTTTCCATGATGCACAATCCCCCAAGAGAGCAACATTCCACTAGTCTCAATACAACACATTTTTATCGCATTTGATCGCACTATAAAATATGGCCATGTCCAATTTACTGCCTTAAGTTAAGAAAGACAATGGATGGGAAATAAAATAGATATTTTGAAATTTGTTGAACAAAAAGTTTTGTTTCAGTGATAATTGTATTCGACGTATTCTTCTACTCTCAAATTGATATCGCGATGTAGCAAGAGGCAGGAGATGACAACACCTGAAGAAGAGATAGCATTTAGGTTTATACTGTGCTTGTATAGAATATGAGAAGAGAATAATGTAAATACAAGCTCACGTATTCATTTGCAGGCTTCAGAACGCAGAACTCAGAAAATTTTATGGTAGAAAAAGCATTAAGCTTAACAATAACCATAGGATGACAAGGTATATGGAACATATAAAAAATATATAAAATATCTCAAAAATCAATAGGGACACTCGCATACCGCATGGTTCGTCATAAACCCATCGAGTTTGGAAGAATTTGGTTAAGAATTAATCCAGATATACTGGAGGTAGTTGAGAGGTGGATGGGATTGGGTATTGAGAAGAAGCTGCCTGTCCTCGATCGTTCATCCGACTGTCGTGAACGCCTAATACCCGAACAACGTTGCCTTCCACAGCGACAATCGTTGCTTCTTCTTCATAACTGGCTACCGGAGACGATATCTGAAGATTGACGTCACTGGGTTCTATATTCAATAATGTGTCATAACGTGCAGACGCGAGTGGCATATTGCCAAGGTCTAATCTTAAAGTGATCGGAGTCATTGGACAAGGACCGGTCGTATTTAAGAGGTTATCGATACTACGCATAAACAGATTGAAATATAGTGGCTCTAATTTGCGGCGCAAACGATTTATAACATCATCAGAGTAAGATTGACCAGATGAAAACACACGATTAGTTCACCTAGGAACGCCCCCAGAAGAAAAGTCCACTGACATTGCATGATTATTACAGTGTAACCAGCGCCGGGAAACCGGGATGAAAACCTACATCAGCGTTTTTCCAAATTGCAGCAGCAAGCACGTGCCTGCATGGCAACACTTGATTTACGAAAAAGGGACATGTGCATTTCCAATTTAGGCAGCACACACACCAAGAACGCGAGTCCCTTACAATTACCGTAATAAGAGTGGGACCTGCTATAGTAACTGTTGAAGAATTACGTTGGCGGAGATGAGGTCTACGGCGTATGGCATGAGAACATCACACAACGAATCCAGTTCAGGATGGTTGTGTACGTGAACCCGCTTCATGCTATGCGACAAAATTTCGCGTTGTTGATGCCGTTAAGATACCCAACACTTGTTCGGGATAACCGAATGGCCTCCCATATTGCGATCTTACCACTAAGGCGATTCATTTTCACACATTTTTGCATCGCCTCTACCATGTTCGTGTCCCCAATACCGTAAGTGGCTACCTTAGGACGTCGGGCATTTGCCCACTTTCGGGAGCTGCCAGTGTTGCCTTTGGAAGTAAAAAAGAACACTGGATCCGCTCTCTGCACATTGATTAACGCAAAGGCGTACTGCCACAAACTCCTGGTACTTATTGCTACGCACATCCATTTAAGTGCCTCCCTTTGGGGGTTACGACGAGTGACATTCCGAAGAATGTGCACTCTGCAAAGCAGATGCGAAGCGTTGGGAAAAACGTCTTCAACTGCATTCGCTATCGCAGGGGCTCCGTCGGACATAATGACACGAACGGCATCTCTATCACCGACGAAGTCAACAAACGTTAGTAGGAATGTCCGGATATCTTGTGCTGTTTCCCACCACATAAAACCTAGTGCTACAGGAAGACTATTTCTGCAGCCATCCACGATCATCAATTGATATAAAAAAATATTTCTCACTATTAATACGGAATGTACCATCGATGAGAATAAAATCGGAAAAACGAGTAAACAAACCGATGCCCAATGCTTGATTAACAAATTTGCCGAACTTGTCGCTCGGTTTGAGACTAAACGACCTCAGCTAATTGCCATTACCGAAACTTGGCTAAGCCCGGAAATCCACGATTGTGAGTTAGAGATTGCTGGCATGTCACTGCTCCGCCGAGACCGTGCATCACGTGGAGGAGGTGTGGCACTCTATTATGATCAGAGACTCAAGTGCAGAGAAATGACGGATTCCGACTTGGTGCTTCAGGACACGCTATGGTGTTTGTTGACAACGGCTACAGGCGATGATTGCACAATCGGCGTAATTTATCGCCCACCAGCAGCCCCGGAAGTGTATAATACGAATCTACTCGACAAGCTACGCTTGATTGCCTCGAGATATCACACCAGAATCTTGATCATGGGTGACTTTAATCTGCCTAACTTGCTGAAGACGAACAAAATTTCTCAAACCTCCACTGCTGCCATCTTCCAGCAGCTGTTTGACGAAATTCCTTTGTATAATCACGTTGAAAGCAATACAAGATACAGAGGGAGAGATATGCCTTCAATGCTCGATCTTATCTTGACAACTGAAGAGGACTCCGTCGAAAGCATTACATACGATTGTCCGCTAGGTTCGAGCGACCATTTGGTCTTGAATTTTGACTACCTATGTCGAGCAGAGCGAGCAAACGATAGAACAAAATTCATCAGAAAGGTATGCCTATCAAAATTATCAAACGCCCTAAGTTTGATTAACGATTGGCAAATTGAAGGCATAGGAGTTAAAGAGCAGTGGTGTAGCATTTTGACCAATCTACACCGGGAAATCAACTCACACTCGGCATTCGTACCAAAACAGTGTGGAAAGGCATTCGAATTTAAAATCCGCAGTCGCACTCGGAAATGGATTAAACTGCGAAATAAGGCTTGGATAAACCATCGCCAGTTAACCACCGATGCCACATGGGAGACCTTTAGAAAACTAAGAAACCAGGTCATCAAACTTATTGCTGAAGACAAAATACAGTATCAAGCTGTCATAATGTCTAAAATGGAACGGAATCCCAAGCTTCTTTACCAGATTGTGAACAAGCAGTGTTCAGTGAAACCAGGAGTTGCGGCCTTGCGGACGCCCACTGGAATGACCACAAATGCAGCTGACACCGCGGATGCTTTGGTAAATTATTATGCTACAGTATTTTGTCCAAAGGAAAGCGTGGATATACAAATGGATCCAGAAATAACGCATCCTCTACCATTGGACACAATAACCATCAACAAAGAAGAGGTGCTGGGAACACTACTATCGTTGAATCCCAGAAAATCCCCTGGTTGTGATAAAATTACCCCGAATATACTCAAGCATTGTGCACAATCTCTATGCGGACCTCTAACTCAGTTATTCTGCGAATCGTTGTCGCAAAGTGTCATACCGACTGAATGGAAATCTGGTATAATCTCCCCGATTTTCAAAGGCGGGGTGCGTTCGGAGCCCGCAAATTACAGACCTGTTACTTTGTTGTCCGCCGTATCCAAGGTACTCGAAAGGATCGTGGCAAAAAAACTGAGCAAATACCTTGAGGAAAATAAGCTATTTTCGGGAGCCCAACACGGTTTTAGAAGGGGATACTCCTGCCTTACTAACCTTCTCCTCACCCTTGACGACTGGACTCGAGCAGTGGATGCTGGGGATACTATCCATGTATGTTACCTCGATATGTCGAAAGCATTTGACCGTGTAAACCACAGTATTCTCTTGCAGAAGCTGGAACGTTGTGGTATCACTGGCAGTCTGTTAGCATGGTTAGAAAATTACCTGACTGATCGGTTTGTTCAAGTCTCTGTGGACGGTGCTCTATCGAAGTCGGTAGCCGTGACAAGTGGAGTGCCTCAGGGATCCGTCCTCGGACCAATCCTCTTCGCGCTTTATGCTAATGACATACCAGCTCTCATCAAATGCAAGATCGTACTGTTCGCGGACGATATAAAAGTTTGGTCTAAGATAAGTAAGTCGGAGGACTGCGAACTGCTCCAGAAGGATCTGGACAACCTCCAGGCTTGGTCCCTAAAAAATCGCATATTTTTCAATTTCCAAAAGTGTCACATGTTAAACATTGGCAAATATGTGGAGTACCAGTATTTTCTTGGAACACACAGCCTCTCGTGGACCATGGAACAAAGGGACTTGGGTGTGTTAATAAGCAACACCCTAGGGATGTCGAGCCACTGCAACTACGTCTATCGCAAAACATCACAGAAATTGTCACTCCTAAAGAGAATTTTCGGTAGGTTCTCAAAACAGACAATTCCTTGTATTATAAATACGTATATCAGGCCCACGATGGAATATGCGGTTCAGGCATGGTCGCCATGGCTTAAAAAAGATGTTGCGACTTTGCAACGAATATATCATCGAGCTACCAAACTTGTCACTGGACTCAGCCGGAAACCCTACAATGAGCGAATCAAAACGCTGAATTTATTTGATTATCCACGTCGTCGTATCCGAGGCGATTTGATTCTGGTTTACAATATTTTGAATACTGAAAATCACCCTCTACAATGCTTATTGAATCTACGGAGCTCGCATAATACAAGAGCTCACACACTTACTCTAACTGTCCCTCACTCGAGACTAAACTGCAGACGACATTTTTTGCCGTGCGAGTTTGTTTTACTTGGAACAATCTGCCAGATAATGTTGTGAACTCACCAAACCAGCAAACTTTCAAGAGAAGCCTTGATGCCTATTTGACCCTAAACCCGTGCATTGAAGAAAACTATACATCTTAACACCATATACCTACATTTGTTATCCCACCAATCGAAAACAATTTCTGCCCTTGGATATTTACTTGATTTTTGAACTGCCCAGTAAGCAATCTAATCCCATTTTTGCTTGTTATATTATTCGTTGTTGTCATATTATTCTGTGGTTTTTTGTAAAGCTATATGCTTTTTAGACCATTAAAATTGAATTGAATTGAATTGAATTCTTTTGTACTGAAGATGAAATGCGTCATCTTGCCTGTTTCGTCCTGCAGTACCCGTGCCTTTCCATCGACGATCAGTTCAGCTTCAATTCTGCGAATATAGGCTGGATTATTATAAGTATAGTCACTAATTATTATTTTATCTTAATTGCATTTTAACAACGATTACCTGGATTGTTTTGTCCTTCCAGAACTCGACGACGCATATTCCCAACATCCCAGCCAGTAAGATTTTTCTCGAATCGAGTTTTCACATAATAACGAATAGTGAATGACGAGTCTCCGCTTTCAAGCATCGGATGAATGGCATCCACTTCAGAAGGAGTTAGTCGTCTGTTTCGGGAGTGCCACGATCCGGCTTCACCAGTTACTAATTCATGGTTATGGACCATGTTACTAGTAGTAATCCGAAATTGCACGCCATGGCGACCAATGTTGAAATAAGCTTCGCAATTGGTTGCGGTGGAAGTTCGACGACGAATTCCAAGTGTAGGCCTCTGTACGGATCCTTTTCGTTGACACTCATATTTCATGAATGTCAGCTCGCCCGCTGAATTTCTTTTCGAAGATCCTATGGAACAGTGGGTACCGGAAACTCGAGTGAATTCTGCCAGCATGTGGTTCGATTCCTCGAGACTTTCGAACAACAGTTACAATTAGTATGCTGAAAAAGATCAGTTAGCGCTCATAATTACCAAAGTGATCCCTGATCCGTGCGAGGAGTTTTATTTGACCTAGAATGAATAATTTTAGCCAATCAAATAACCGGTTTCGCGAAGCGACCACTCAGATGTCAATTGAACGACCCGTATGATGGTATTTTGTATTTGAACTACTGACAAATGACTAGTAGGCAGATACAATTTCACAGCACGAAGACCTTGAACGTTTGTTACAATATCGTTATTCGCAACTACCCCCTCCGGTGGGTGAGCGTTCCAGAAACGTCATATGCGAAGGGGTAGAAAATAATGCGAACGGTCAATAGCAAATATCCGCGGAGGATTCGTCCATTGCATGACGGACTTGCGTACGGCTGTTTTGGCATGAGCATCGTTGATCCTTGTAAGCTGGTTAAAATTATTGTCATTAAATGCGTTGACATAGCATCTCACAATAATTTGAAAATCATAATAAATCGTTTGCTCAACTCAGATCAGCAAGCACAAATCTTATCAATTATCTCATCAACGTCTGTTTCCACAAAATATCATTGTGCTGTCGTTACATTTTAATTTTACTTAACTCTAGATTCTAATCAGTAAAAAGGTCAGTGAATTGGTAACAGCTTGAATTCGATGAGCGTTATGTAAATGTAACCGTGTGAAAACATTGGAAAAGTGTAAACGACGATTAATTACCAATAAAAAAACATCAAAGTAATTCCATTTTGCAAGCGCACACATCATATACGAATCCAGTTTAACTAGTGTTAAACAAGAAAACATTAATGTGACTCATCTCAGGACCATGCATTGAGAACTCACAGAACCCGAGATCAACGCACAAAAGTATCTGAGGAATGGTTCTTTGCTCAACTTGCTGTTGAACGACTACAGGCTGCATTTCGAAGCATTTCGTGGCATTTCGTTGTCTAGGGACCAGCTGTAAATCTTATCGAGATCCCGTTGCAGGTTCTGCGTGTCGGCTGTGGAGCTTATCATGCGCCAAATCTTCGCGTCATCAGCGAAAATAAGCACGGACGACTGCACTGCAGTAGTCAAGTCGTTTATAAATATTAAAAAACAAAAGCGGTCCGAGGACTGATCCTTGTGGGATACCACGGGCAACTTCAATCGACTCGGATAGTTCATTTTTGACTCTCACGTACGTCTCACGGGATATCAACCATTCTTTAATCCATGCACGGAGTTAACCCTGTACTCCGTAGGTTAGTAGTTTTGACGAAAGTATTTCGTGATTGACACGATCTAAAGCTTTTGAGAAATCGATATAAATCATGTCCACGGAGTTGCCGGCATCCAGTACACAGTCCGACTTCTTTAGCTAATAGCAAGATTGTCAGGCAAGATCGCTTTTTCCTGAATCCATGCTGTGCCTCGGCGATTAAATTATTAATCTCAAAGTGATTCCGCAAGGCATCAGCTATGATGGACTCAATTTCTTTTGTTACCACTGGTAATAAAGCTATCGGACGATAGTTTAATGGATTTTTTCTCTCGCCACCCTTGTAGATGCGACTAATCAGGACAGTTTTTTAAGTTTCTGGCACAAAGCTCTGCTAGAACATCATCGTGAACACGACAGACGTCGGTATTGATAATTAGGAAGACAGATTATACAAAATGTTTGGGTGTATATTATCTTTACCAAGTGAACCTGTTTTCTTCATCGTCATTAATTTTGTTTAAACAACGTTAGATCAACAGTTAGATCAGCAGGAATAATTCCCTCTATATCGGTGTTGTTTTCCCGAAAATAACGGATTGTTTTCAAAATGTTTCATTAGATCGTCAACAATGAGGCACTCAAGAAGTCTGTAAATAGCAGGTAACAAATTAACCGGTCGGTAATGAGAGACATCAAGCGATTTCCTCTTTTATAAATAGGAGTAATTATTCCACGTTTCCAGTATACCGGTACATTGGTCATTTATTACTTCGTGATAAGTTATCTGTATTTTGAAGTTCAAACTTGAATAAATTAATGCGTGAGCCCTGCGAGGACTGTTTTTTCATAATCAGTTTGTGATGACAAATTAATTCATTACGTCCGAAAACAGTGCAATTCGCAATTATTGACTTTCAGAGACTTCAATCTGCCTCAACTATATAACCGAGTAGATCATCCACCCCGATCACTAGACTACAAATTTCGCTAGCTGTTCGATTACATCCCCTCGGATAATCATGTTTTCGAATATACACGACAACGAAATTTGAAACAGACATCTGTTCTAGACCTAGTCTTGACCTTTGAAGCCTCGGCCGTTAAAGATTTGGCACTATCACCCTCCGCTGATTCGAAGCGACCACCTCATTCTGCTCTTTCAAAACGTGTGCAACACCAGTAGAATGGTAAAGCAAACAAAACTAACTACAAAAGTGGATTACATTGGTTTGATGGAAACAAATGTAGCTTTCGATGAGCATAATATAACTTTCAGTGATCTGGACTCGCATTGCACAACCCTGATAGATTACATCATCAACATGATACATTTAAATTCTAACGATGTCCAAAAACATAATAGCAAAGAACCACAATTTAGAATTCGCAGTCGCACTAGAAAAAGGTTGGCAAAGCGAAATTTTGCATGCGCTATTCACATGATCGCCAGAACGGAATCGACCTTGGCAAAATTTTGCGAATTACGGAATCAAGTCTCAAATCTCATCTGGAAGGATAAAAATATCACCAGCTTCAGCTAGCAGCAAGAATACAGCGAAATCCAAAGATTCGAGATTAATGGTTGAAAAGAAAATAATTTTACAGTAAACATAGAGTAGAAATAAATAATAGAAATAATAGAAATAAATAATAGAGTAGAAATAAAATCAAAATCAACGGGACAAAGATAGTTTATTAATAGTTGGGTGCAAAATTTGGATTAGCTCTCAAGATTCGATTTGAATATAGATAAACTGTTTGAGCTTACCAAATCGGCGGATAGGGAATTCCAAAAAAGCACACACGCACCGAATAAAAATACCTCCTGCAGTTCCGTTTGGAGTGTGGTATTTCGAACTTGCAACCATGATCACGGCTGTTGCTGGAAGTTCGAAGGTGGAATAATACGTCCAGGCGGTGGGTAACAGTATTAAGTATTTTGTATGCGAGGATCAGATCACCTCGCATTCCTCTTAGTGAAAGTGTCCTCAGTCCCAGTCGTCTGAGCCGCTCGGTGAATGGCGTATTTTCACGTCCATTAACAAGCTTAGAAGCTAAATGATATATGCGATTTAAAAGTAAAATGTCTTTTTGGAGCCGTGGTGTCCAGGCTTTTGCAGCATAGTCTAGAATCGAGTGTATATATGTGTTCATCGTGAAAGGAAAACACCCCGGGGAAAACTTCCGAACATCCGCCGTAACATACCGTGAAGCCGAGACAAGCTTTTGTAAACGGCTTCGCATCGTAGAACATTTTTCAAGCTATCGCAAATCCAGACATCCAGATCCGTTTCTTCCAAGGTGTACTCCAGGATTTTGTCGCCGAGCTTGCATGGATAGGAAATGCCAAGGTCACGACCGATCTGAATGATCTTCAAATTTTGTATATTCAATGGTAGTTTATTTTTGGATGACCAGTTGTACAAAGCATTAAAATCGTTTTTTTAGAAAAATACAATCATCAACATTGTTGATTCGCCTTCATATTTATATATCGTCAGCAAAAAACCATCATACTGTCATTTAGTATTGATATATCGTTCACATAGACTAGGAACAGTATTGGTCCAAGCACTGAGCCTTGTGGAACAGGGATAGTGACATCAATTGTCTTCGATAATAGGCCGTCCACGCGAACTCTGATGTGTCTGTTTCTGAGGTAATCACGTATAAGTTCATATAGTCTTCCAACAATACCGTGTTTATTTAGCTTGTTCAAGAGAAAATTATGATGAATTCTGTCGAAAGCTTTAGAAATGTCCAGGTAGCACGCATGAATACAGCCCCCCGCATCTACAACCCTCGTTCAAGCGTCTAAGCTGGTCAGCAAATTTGTTAGACTAGAGCGATTTCTTCGAAATCCTTGTTGGGCAACTGTCAAAAGTTCGTTCGTTTCCAGATGTTGCACTAATTCTGCGGTTTGTATTCGCTCAAAATCTTTTGATGCCGAAGACAGCAATGTCACCGGCCTGTAATTGTTAACTTCAGAACGGCAACCACTTTGTAAATGGTTATTATTTGTCCCCGTTTCCAGTCTTTTGGTACCACACCAGCTTGGAGCCGTCCAAGGTAGACGGCCCTGTTGGATGCCCACATACGAGTAAATCCAAAAACGTGTTTACAAAGGGGTGCGTAATCCAAGACGGCTCGAAGTTCATATTCAAGTGTCTCTGATGGATGATCATTCCGACTAGAGATCTGGGGAAAGTTGAAGTCCCGCATTATAAATATTTGAGTATTGTACCGAGTTGTTACATAGCGCAAAACATCAACCGGCTTATTGTTTATATCGAGAGTTACTGTTGAGAACGATTGATCACTCCAATAATGCAATGGTCTCCTGACGTAAAAGTCAGAAAGCACCAAAGTGTGTCAGGTATATCAAGGGTCTGGTCGTTCATAACTCTACAGATAAACAATTGCCTTAAGTAGAGTGCTACTCCTCCGCCATCGCCTAAACGGTCACGCCGGAATAGAGACATGCTTGGCAGAGAGCGTTCATTTTCAGACAATGAGGCATGGAACCACGTTTCTGTTATTGCAACTGTCTGGCGCCGTTTCGTTACAATTTTCGGATAGTTCGATTAATTTGTTGATAAGGCTGTTTGCGTTTGTATCTACACAACGACCATCATTGAACATGATTCTGATGGTAGAAGAAAATAATATGATTCCACATGAGCTTAGCTCTTCGTCCCCTCATATTAATATAAGATAGCTTTCGTTTTTTATCAAGCGTCGCACATAGTACTACATGCAATTTGTTCCCAATTCTAATCCGAAAGAGAGTGGCCAAGGAATTTGTTTTGGTCACAAGATTTGCTGCAACAAAATCTACGCGTGTTGCGAGCATCGGGTGTAATTAACGATTAACGCGTTATTTTCTGGATTTCAATCATTACTCAATAGATGTCTGGACAGGAAATTGGGGTAAGCGTGATTAACGTTGATTCAAGTGTCCTTGAGCTGTGGGTGAATAACATCATCCACTGGAAAAAGTGCTGGTGTCGCAGATATTTACCCGACTATCGTTTATATCCGTTTCACAAATGGTTACGGTGAGAAACTAGAGTTAATCAAGCGCATGCGGATCCTGATCTTACTGTCCCTACCTGATGAGTGCAAACAGCACGAAACCGGTCGTGGGGTGTGAATGACGGGAAAGCATGCAAATGAATATTTTGTTTTAGAGTTAATCACATTATTTATAATGATGCTATCACGAAGGCGTTTCAATCAAGTAACTATTCGAAATTTCACGTGATCTGCTAGATCAACACGGCAATATTATTGTTTAATCGTGGCTGCATGCAGCCAAAGAAAACTGGCTAGCATCACTACACATTCACTTACAAATATCTCCAATCAGCATTTACGCCTGCTGTTTGATGACACCAGCGATTACTAATTGTACCAACCGGAGAAGTTTTAACGTGATGCACCTTTCAGGCAAAAATTCTTCAACAGAAGTACATTTGGGACTTCTAGATTAGATTACCTTCAACTGTCTTAAGACGTAGATGCTTGTGTCAAACTGAATGCTCTAGATAAAGGATGAACAATCAATGAATATTTTTAGAAGATATCAGTCAAGTGCTATCAAGCCATAGACAAAAATCTACAGAAAATACACACACTTATTAGCAACGCATTAGCACCTTGATCTTGTTGATTTATTTTTTACGTTAATCATTTTCCCGTTAAAATACTGTTTAGCTTACCAAATGGTGAGTTCAAACAATCTGATACACAACAGACTAACATTTTGAATGGATGGTTCGAAAACAAAGGTTTCGCTAATCTACAATGGAGATAATACACTTATGTAAAGCAGCATGAGAATTATGCATTAAGTTTGAACTAGCTATTCTGTGAAACAACGTATATTGTACGTTGGCCGATTATGTTATAGTTAGTTGGAAGTGGGTGACCTTTATCCGAACCCTATGTTTGGACTTCTAAATTGATAGAAATTAAGCTAGATCGAAGTGACAACAGAGACAGACGTGTTCAGGTCAGTGTTGTGGATATATAATTGGCCTATATAATATAGACGTGTTTTGTTGTTTGTCTTGTGTAGTAAACGCGCTTGATGAATCGCGATAAAGCATGTATGCGTCGTTCTCAGGTCTGAGTTCACTAACGCTATAAACCCGACTAGTTGGGATGGAGTCAGCAATATGCAGTAGCCGTTCAACCGATCACAGCTCCATGACAGGTCTTCTTCTGAAAAGATTATGCTAAGACCAATTGAATCTAACAAGTGTTGGTATTTGACGCGAGTTGAGAAGAATTTTTTGTAATTTTTAAGGTTAAGTCTGACGAACCTTGGGTCTTATAGTAAATGCCGCAAGATCTAGACGGCAACTCATGTTAATAATTGAAAAGGTTGTTAAGTATTCGATGATAATAGTTTTTATCTTAATATTTTTACCTTATATTGCATTTCTTCGCCTTAAAAAGGAACTTCTGCAAGATAAAATGCTTATTGCATTAGACCATCGAGTTCATCATTCAGCTTTAACTTAACAAACGTCTAAGTCAAAACCGATACTTCAAGTGTGCAAAATTGCCAATATTTATCACCTTTTAGCGAGAACGATCGAAAACCATCGTGATTCGATAACATCGTTCAAGACCACTAGCTCTACTAGACTGGAGAGAACGCTACGAATGCAAAGTTTGCTAGAAATATTCTAGTGTTAAGACGATACTCAAAGCATATCCATCCAAATAACTCAGCAAAATTGAACATAATCATCATGGAGCACAGGTTTGAAACCAAAGTGCCTAGTAACATAAAATAGAGAAGGCAGATAATCGGTCGCGTAAACGGAAAATTGCCAGGTAGAATATGCCAATTCGCTACGTGCGATTTTGTTTTTCTATCAAACAATATAAGATAACAATATTATGAAACTACAGTGGCGTCAATGATTTCGTTTTGCAGCCATATCACGTAAGGTTTATCAAAGCTATAAAACCAAAGATATGGTGGCGCTATATCGACGATACATTCGTCTTCATATAGAGCAACAGATTAGAAGCATTTCATAGTTATCTCAATTTTTTGGATCTGAAAATCCCGGTCATAAAAGAAACCGAGTCTACGGAAGGGACACTTCCGTTCTTGGACTGTCTTGCGCAAAAAGACAACGGCAGGATAACGAAGACGGTATAGCGTAAGCCAATCGACACAGAAGCGATTTTGAGATACACATCTATGCATCCTTAAAGGGTATTTCAGTCCGCAACGAAATCGCCATTCTATAACGTTGACCGCCTCTGCCGACATAAGACGAGCTCATCAAGAAGTTAGTCGTCGCGTGCAAATCATTTTTACCCCAAAGAGCTTAATTAATCGTCAATTAAACCGAGTTAAACATCCACAACCGAAAACGGAAAAAGTTTGGTGAGCTACGGCATCTCTACCGTATGCTAAAAGCGCCTCCGAAGGAATAAGTCGAATCTTGAATAACGCAGGTATTAGAGTATGGTATGATATGAAAGCACAAGCCTGATCCAGGCAAAGTGCCGCACATTCGGAGACTGCACGTGGGCTAAGATACCGTCTGTAACACCCGCTTGTTTTGCCTCATAAAACATGACCTTGACAAATAATTAACTTCCGTTTTTCGTTCGTGCGCTGCATCGTGCTCTCTCTGTGCACGTTTTGGCTACCGCTATATATCTTGCAAGTCAACCTCCTTTTCTCCAACGTTCTTGGGATATATTGTAGTAACCTGGGTCTACTACACATTGGTGAGTCCGACATCACTCATTCTTCGTGTAATCTTTCCGGTAAGTCAAGCGTTTTTCCGCTATTATTTTTTTTTCGGCAGGGATTTTTTTTGGTTACGTTATTTCTGTGTGTTTTCGTTTTTTTATTTCGCGCTTGCTATTTCAATCAGTTTTCTCTTGTCACTTTCACGTTCATCATGAGTGAATCTAAGCGCTATATGTCCCTCTACGGCCATACACAGTTTCCAGTTCAATTCCACAGGAACCCCGATTATTGGTTCTATTTTTTTTGAAACTGCACTTAGCGCGAAGAACATCGTAAGATTACGCAGCGATGTTCTCCCTTTTGACACCCGCATGCGCCACGCTACTGGCAACTCCCGATCAGAAGTCTTCGTTGACCAGACTTCTTGGAGGGGGCTGTGTAACACCGCTTGTTTTGCCTCATCAAAACATTGACCTTGACAATAATTAACTTCCGTTTCGTTCGTGCGTACATCGTGATCGCTCTGTACACGTTTTGGCTACCGCAATAAACCTTCCATCTCCTGTGCCTTTTCTCCAACGTTCTTGGGGATATTATTGTAGTGAACCTGGTCTACTACACGTCAGGTTGCCCAGGCCTAGACAGGTATTAGAGTAACATAAGAAAGGTAGAACGCTACGCTCTGTATTAATGCATCTGAAAGATAAGACTCCATTAGGTTGCGCGACCAACTGCATCTCCAAAATCGAATGCAATGGTTACGCGGGTCTTTATATTGGGCAAGCGTCTAGAGAACTTTTCACTAGGGTAAACGAACTTAGGAAACGGGTAGGAAAGCAACCCCGCAATCCCTGTGAATATCAATCACTGATTCGGGATTCTGCCCTAGCTGAACACGTGCTAGACACGGGTCCCAGCGTAGATCTTGATAACGTGGAAGTGATAAGGCGGAGTGTGAAATCTTATGGAGAAAGACTTTATGCTGAGGCAGTTGACATAGCAAATGCTGGGGCGAATGTGGTGAACAAGGTGGATGGAGCGGATATCTCACAAATCCGGCGTTCGGTTCTGCAGCGGATAAGGATTAACGTGCATAACTAATAAGCACTAAAATCACCTTTTTGTCGATCACAAAGGAGTGAACACATGATAATTCATCAAAAATGGACAGAAAATAGCCCTCCTTTAAAGAATAAGTAATTTCTTATGCGAGCTAAGAAGACAGATTGGCGCAATCCGAGTAATAACGGATAATCATAATGGACAGTATTACACCCATAAAAAGTACCAAGTGATTAACTGTCATACAACAGTGACAGCAAAATTTTAAAAAGAAGGGGAAGGTGGGACCTAAAAAGCTACTAAACCAATAAAAGATTAGGCGCAGACACACTGGGTTGATTGGCCTACACCTCGAATGAAACATGCACTTAGGAAGGGCTGTGAACAAGTAGTGTCATCAGGATGACAGCAACTTTAACTGTTACGCATCATAACAAGCTTTATCTCGGCACTTCGCTTGACAACATTCAAGATGAAGCTAAAATTGCAGGATGTCTAAAACAAGACCGCCAATGAAGATTTTGAGCCATATCACTAAGAGTATGAAGTTAGTGTGAATTGTGATTTCTTGGACCCCAACCTGATTACTCGGTGTGATTATGTACGTATGAAATCACAAGCCTGATCAGGCAAAGTACCGTTCAGTAATAGACGGCACGTGGGCAAAGATACTGTCAGGTTTCACAGGCCTAAAATGATATGGGAAAGGAAAATAGCAATGACTTTGAGACTCCATCGTGTTTTCGCATTCAGCTCATTACCGGTGGCAAATCATTTTAGCACGGTGTTATCTGCACAGCACATAAGTGCTGCACAATTGCACATCTGTGGCGATTCATCATCATCATAGACAGCATTACACCGGTAGCACGTACCGAATGCTTAACTGCCACACAACCATGAAAAAGTAAAATCCTAAAAGATGGGGAAGGGTGGGACTTAAATTACTACGCATTCTATAGAAGAGTAAGCACAAACAAACAGGGAAGAAGTGCCTGCACCTTGAATCATCATCATCAAAGACAGCATTATACCGGTAGCAACTACCGGATGCTTAACTGCCATAAAACCATGAAAAATTAAAATCCTAAAAGATGGGGAGGGGTGGGACTTAAATTGCTATGGATTCTATAAAAGAGTAAGCACAAACAAACTGGCTAGAGGTGCCTACACCTTGAATGGAACATGCATTCAAACAAGTTTCGAGAACGTTTAGAGCGACATCAGCATGACAGCTTCCGTGCGGCTTTCACTGTCATGCATCATAACAAGCTTTTCTCGTCACTCCGCTTGACAACATACAAGGTTAAGCAAACACTCCAAGAATGTGCTAAGTGCAAGACCGCCATTGAACATGGTTTCGGGACATATCCTTAAGCGTAACTAGCCATTACTATCTCTGATCGCGTAGACACCAGCGCACAAAGTAAAATAGTAAGTACACCAGCCTGGAAGACGCGCTGCGCCGACTTTGGAAAGGTTGCTAGTAAGGGTTTTTAACTGCCTGTGCTATGTGACGGTTTGGTCGCCCCGAGATTTACGCCAATCACGATGTGGCGTCGCAAAAAGAATCCGTTTCGGAAGTCGGTGGTCCGGCATCCGTAAAACGTGACCAAACCAGCGTAACATATGTACGTTGATCTGCTTCTCTATATCAACATTACTACCGAACAACAATTTCGGAGAGCATCGGTGCGTCAAATACTTGGAGACGCTGAATGTGTTCTTTACGTAAGGTCCAGGTTTCGCAGCCATACAGTAACGCAGACCGAATTGTCGCTTTATAGACTTTCCCCTTTAGTAACTGAGAGAGTCCTTTTTGACGCCAAAGGTGACATAGATTGCGGAATGCTACAGTCGCTTTAGAAATACGTGCCGAGACCTCGTCGTCTAACGATGCAGAATTATTGATACAACCACCGAGGTACCTAAAACGATCTAAAATTTCAAGCGCCAGATTGTCAAGTAGTAAAGTGCTGTTTGATAAGTCGATGTCTTGCAGAGAGCACTGTACTTATAGGGTGCAAAACGAATTCCAAATGCGGACACAATACTAGCTAGCTTGTTCAGTATCGCCTGTGCATCTGTGTACGAGTGAAAGAACAGAACTATATCATCAGCATAGTCCAAGTCGAGAAGCTTGCCGCCTGGAATTATGTGAACTCCGGAAGCTGGGGCTCCATGATGGCATCCGTTACAAAATTGAGCAAAAACGGAGAAATCGGACATCCTTGTCGGACGCCATTTGTGGTGTGGAATTTGGGTGAGCGTTTGTTGTAAGCCCTAACACATCCGGATACATGAGCATAAAGTGCACGAAGTATGTTGACATACTTTCGCGGAACGCCTTTGCACAGCAAGGCGTTAAATAGAACATTTATATCGACTGAGTCAAATGCTTCTTTGAAGTTTAAAAACAGGGCTATTGTCGGCTGTCGATAGGTGTGCGCAGTTTTAAGATCCGTCGAAGAGTAAAAATGTGGTCGACACATCCTCTGCCAGGACGGAAGCCAGCTTGCTGCTCTCGGATCTGTGATGCCCTATGCGATGTTAATCTTCGAAGACATATGGACGCTAATAATCTCGCAATGTTGGGATTGAGACTTAACTCATGGCGACTAGAGTATGAGCTTCGCACACCTTTTTAAATATAGGTATGATAACCGATTCGCCCCAACTCTGAGGGATGGATTCTGACAACCACACTTCACGGAAGAGATCGCCTAATGTTCTGATTAGGACTTGGCCACCTTCTTTGAATAAAACAGGCGTTGTGTCATCGGGGCCAGCAGCTTTGAGTCGTTTCATGGATTCGATACATGCTTTATTTTTAAATAATTAGGGGATCTACGCTAACAGTCCAAGGATCACACTGCTTCAAATGAGGGAATGATTCTGTTGCAGGAGACCAGCTGAATTGTTCTTCAAAATGTTCCGCCCAGCGTGAGAGGCGGCGATTCTTATTAGTGATAAGAGTACCATCTATTACAGCGATAGTCTTACTCACTCCTTTTTTCGTATGCCCCGTCGATCAAATGAGCTATAAGAGTTATCGCACGTTAACCGCATTATTTGCTATTACCATTTGTCCAGGACCATGAGGTATTTGGCGTCGCTGTTGAAGAATTTCTATAGAGCGCTGTGAAATCCAGTGGGACTTTTGGGTTGATTGTGTAGTCTCACAGGCTGATATTGCGCGGCTCGCATAACCCCTGTTATTTTGTTCCACCTTTACTTTTACTTTTGTGCGACCATCTCCTCCTGGAGGATGAGTCGGCTTCAAAGAAGATTCTTGGGAATTTGGGTACAAAGCGGCGTCCCCAGCCCCACTCGGCGTTTATTCGAGTCAGTTTCTCTAGCCTTTGCATAACCAAGTGCGACCTGCAAGGCAGCAGGGAGTTGCCAGAAAGAGGTGGTCTACCAGACTCTGTTCCAGGTTTTTCCTCAGGGTTTTCTCCTGAAGCCGTTTCCGCGATCGGGTATCCCGCAAGGCAGCGGAGGTTTAAAATAAGGGTTTTCCTTACCTTAGATGAAATACCCTCCCGGGCTAACAAGCTACATCTGCCCGAAGCAAACTGGTTTTCAGGCGCCAGTCACTCGCCCTCGCCCCTTCTCCTGTTGGTAGAAGCAGTTCCGCCGGGCTCGGAGAGCCACTCGTGCAGGCCAGAAGCTGGACTTGGTTGTCAGAGGCTATTTGAGACGCATGCCATATGGGAGCATTTTATAAACAGTGGGAGCTTATTCCCACTGCCACCCCCGGCTGTGAAAACCTTCGGCAGTTGCACACAGAGCAACTGGGAGTGAGTTACGTAAGGTCCTCCTATAAATTTCTTGAACTGCAGGTCGAGAGAATTTTTCGACCGCAATGCGTTTCCCATTCGAAGCCTTCGTACTGGAGAACTTCAATGAAAACCTACATCGCACAAGAGCATAATTCGAATCTATGCATGTATTCCAAAAGGAGCGGCAGTTCTAAATGCAACCTCTCCAGCGAGCACTTATGGCGATATAGTCGATTTGGGCCGAAGGTTGGCTTCCATTCTGCGAGCGCCATGTGGCACATTGACATCTTTTGTGGCGAAAGGAAATGTTGCTAATGAATAATCAAAATTGTGCACAGAATTTTATAAACCATTCACTATTATCTGTGCGTTGGCCTTCAATACCAAACATGCCACCTAATTGTGATTCAGATGTATCTAAGCACCCAGTCTGTCATTCAATATCGGAGCTTTTTGCGTCGCAAAACAGCATAAAGATAGTCGAAGAATAATTTTAAATAATTTCAGATCGCTTTTCCAGTTGTGCCACAAATTAGAGATTTTGTAAAACTGCTTTCAGTGTGCATTGACGGTTATACACTTTAACCACGCATAATACAGATTCGCTCCTAGTTCTGTCCACTGCAATGGTGATTACAAAAACCAGATGAAAGACGTAGGAATTAACTGGGTTATAGTCAGATAGACATTTATGTTAGCTTGATCTGTACAATAGAAATTTTAATACATCGCATAGACACTCTAGTGATGTAAATTTAACGATGATTTCACATCATAATGAGAAGACAATTGGTGATCCCACATGTCGTTTATAAAATAGTCCACTTGCTTCCGAAATTCAAATTTAAAATGTACATATTGATAAAGCATGAAATTAATTCATAAATCACTGTTGTCATTCCAAGTTGTGAATTCTAAAGAGATACCTTTGAGTTCATATCCGAATTTGTTGTTCGTGCTAGATACTGAGAAAATGAAAAACGAGTAAAGATACTCACCTGAACCAGTTTTCTTATTGACAGAATAATCAGCATCCGGCAAGGGTTTATCGTCATTACCCTGGATAATTTATACAATTATTGGTGCACCTACCCATGCGGAACCTGTGAGAAATCCAGCGGGAGGGTTTATTTCAAGCTTAAATTTCTGAAAAAACAAATAGCTGTGTCCGTTCCCAATACGTTCTGCCCGACATCCAAAATTATATTCATCTTTGATCTTTAGTACCATAATACGCCATTGCTACGACTGAGATCAACATCAACACAACGAACCTCATTAGTACCACCTTGACAAACTGAAGTGAATACACAATTGACACCGAACTATGAAATTGAAAATTATAAAAGATTTACCCTGGAAATATTTTGTAAGTTTTCTTTTCCTCCAGGTAACACATTAAATGTTTTTACGGTATCATCTGAATGGCAACTTGTGGACGGCAGGACGTCAAACAAAAGCAGTAAAATGATGAATAACATTTCGCGCCAGATCTACCGTCGTGTTAGAGGTCGTCAGCTGTATTAATTGCTCCAATGGAACAATATACAAATACTTGTAGCGAACTACTTTCACTTTGTACATAATGTTTCGTACATACAACTTTTGCTTTGTATGGTTAATTGATTCGCGGCTATATATACTTCATTCGAATTGATGCTAATGCAATATACTTTTTGGCGGTTAATATAATTTGGAACTCGGACTTTGTCTTCTTCTTCTTCTTCTTCTTCTTGATAGACGACAGAGGGTCAAGCCCTTGTCTTCTTCGGTGGTTGCGCCGCTCCGTGCGTCGCCGCGTGCGGGAATTGTGAATAACGGATTCTACAACATTTTAGTGCTTTCTGCACCTTCGGATTCCATCTTTTGGACTTTCCTGTGTGGACTATTTCGCTATCGTTGGACTTCACTGGATTTTATTTGGACATTTGCTCCTTTGGTCTTTTAGTAAGTTCTTTCCATTTTTGCTGTATTGTGTGTTGTGCAGACTTATTTTTCCTCAGTCCACTACATAATGGTTGAGCCCCGATAAATTGCAATTTTTTGAGTTTACAATAACTTCGTATTTGTCCATTTTGGCTTATTTTTGGAATACTCGCTTAATACCGCAGAATGCTGACTATGTGACCCCATGAACATTTCGAGCGTATGTTATCCTTCTTTCAATCCTAACTAACGCTTTGGTGGGGAAGTATTGAAGTGAACTACTTTCACTTTGTTCCTTAGTATTTTGTACATACAACCTTTGGCCTTGTATGGTTATTCATTTCTTGACCATGTATACTTTATTCGAATCAATGCTAATACATTATACTTTTTGGCGGTTGAAATAATTTTTTTAACCCTGACTTTGTCTTCTTCGGTGGTTGCGCTGCTCCGTGCGTCGCCGCGTGCGGGAATTGTGATTAACGGGTTCACCAACATTTTAGCGCTTTCTGAACCTTGGATTCCATCTTTTGGAATTTTCCTGTGTGGATTATCTCGCTCTCGTTAGATTTTTCTTTGGACACTTCTTCCTTTGGTCTTTTAGTGAGTTCTTTCCATTTTTGCCGTATTGTGTGTAGTGCAAATTTATTTTCTTTGGTCCACTAAATACTAAAATAAAACGGTTATCATGATTGATACGCACGGCAAAATACTTTGCCAATAGGAACAGCTATATCAGGATTAGCGCGCATACATTCAGTTGAGTTCAGCTTGCACAGGACGATTTGTGGCTGAGAAGCCAATCGAGAGTACGGATTCCAGTTCAGTTCAGTTCAGTTCAGTTGCACAAAACAATAAGTGGCTAACGAGCCAATCGAGCGTCCAGAATTTCTTTCGATGGAAAGCTGCAGAAAAGCAACCACCACTGCCAAATTTTTTTTCTCATTGTGCTTTGGATATCCTCGACGATCGCGACGCCAAGTTTATCCGGGTTGTATTTCGAAAGCACCTCGTTATGAATGATGCTGGAAAAATAAATATAATTTTTTCTTCAGCTGTACGGTGAGAGGTCAGCTAGTACGTTCCAAAGACAACATGAATATCACGCCCACTATTCAATTATGGATAAAACTCAGCAAATAGAAAAAGCCAAGCAGATGTGAAACCCTTCTTAAAGCCCATAGCGAAACGGAACAAACAACTTCTTTGGAAAGACGATTTCAGTAATTTACTACCATTTAAGCAAACAAGTACTCACGAATATTAGACCTGACATGTCACTTAGCCAGGTTTAATGGGTGGCTTCGAATAACCACACTTGGCGCCAGAGCATACATTTCATTGGGATAAACAGTACTGAAACCTGGCATGATTTTGAAGATTTAAACAGATCATCACTTGGCATCGATATTTTCAGCTAGTAGTGATCTATACTTAGCAATCGTTCCACATACAACCTACCTGATTGCTCTTCAGTCATGTGAGTAGTTAGTCGCTGAACAACTTCGACCTTTGCAATACATTTTTTCAAAATAAGGTGACCATGTTTGAAGGCAATACCTGAGATGGGGCGTCATGACTGCTTTTTATGATGGTATAAATTCCTCCTGGGACCTGCAGGATATAACTGATAGAAAGCGACAAATCTCGCTCCTAGCGCGTTGCGCAGCAGCTGCAAATCGACCAGTCCTTTTAACGTTTACTAAAACATCTATGCCAAAGTCATGAAATTTCGACAACCAATTTATCTCAATTATACTATCTGGTCCAGCAACCTCCAACTTCTTAACGAGGTCAAGGTCGCTGGCTGCTCGAATTTGGTACGTGATCCCACTTCACTGATTACATTTACGCTGCTTATGTTCAAATTATTCTCTATACATATTTTATCTCAATTTCATTAAAATAATATCTGTTGAAACCATAAAATAAATCTGGTGAAAAAATGCACTAGAAAGCTTTATACTCTTCTCCAATTAAAATTCGTAAAATATCTGAGCCAAGCAACTGTAATGTCAGATTGCTCAGTGACACTTCAGTTATTATGAATAAATTGAAAAAATAGAATCCGATTTATCAGAACTTATAAACGAACTAGCAATATTCAATTCCAGCTATAATTTTCTAAACCTCTTTTATCACTCATGAACCCCGATATAGGTATTGACCAAGATATCTTGATCCAAGCCAATAAATTTATAGAAACCATGTTCGCAGAAATATGTCAAAGAGACTTCCTTTCAAGAAATGTTATCATCTTCAATGTTGCAGATAATTATGCTTTGAACGATTTAATGAATGTTTCTTTTCAACATATGGCATTCCAATAGAATGTTTCACCTTAGTCCCACTACGTGAAAACACAATTTAACAACGGACTTTTGTTGTATTAAAGTTCACAGGAAAGAGTTTTGCATCGTATTTACTTGATAACAAAAACCTTTTGAAAAATATACCAAGGCTCTCGAATGTGCTCATGAAACCGGACTTGACGCCCGTCAAAGGATATTCCACTATTAAAAACGCAAATTTATTAGGTCCACTATATGTAACAATACCTCAGAACAAATCAACAGATGCCATGCGAATCTCTAATTAATATTAAATCTAACAATTTCCAAAGTGAAACACCCACACCCGATAATCATGGTATGTGTGAAACACTGATTTTGCATCTACGCTCGCCGCATATACCTAAATTATGACAAACACGACCCCTTCTACCTCATCCTGCTACGTTCAGAGAGGCAGTAATCAGACAACCTTACCGACAACTTATGAAGACAACTAATTAACTAATAGGTGCACCTAGTCTCGATAACCGTATTCAAACTTTAAATAACAGATAGATTTTAGTGAATTCAACTGGTAAATCCCATGTATCCCACCACATGCTGAAATTTTTGTTATTCTCAAGAAGAGCTTTTTCATTTGGTGATTCGATGAATCTGACATTATTCACCAAAATATAGCAGGGACACTTAAGCGACGCCGCCTTGTCATGAATAAAATTAGGAAGAGAAGCGGTCAGATTACTGAACCCTGTGGGATTCCACTAAGAACTCTTAATTTCTGGAATACATACAGGTTATCTTTGGGCGAAAGTATCTGTTGCTTACGAAGCCAATTACCTAGTTCCACAGAGGACAACCGATACACATATGAAAAATTTTGGTTGCAAGTAATCTGTGGTTTATAGAATCAAAGGCCTTGGCGGCCTGTTTGTGGACTAATTTAGAAAAACCACGAGGTATGTTAGGCGCAATTTTCTATTTAGTGAAGCATTGCTAAGAAGAGTATAGCAACGAACAATCAACTAGATGTCAACAGATCATATCTCTAATGAGTCTTTCCGGAATTTTAAAAAAGGATGCTAGTAAGGCTTACAGGTGTGTAATTAAAAGCTAAGGATCGACCGCCACCTTTATTGGGAACACATCAGCCAGCTTCCATATACTCAGAATTAATCCATGCTGCAAGGAAGCGTTAAAACGATGGCCCATAGATTCAGCTAGCATTGGCTCCAAGTTCTTTATAATTTGTGGTTGAATTTCGTCTTAACCAGCAGATTGATGTGTGTTATTTGCTGCAAGCCAATGTTTAACCTCATTATCTGTGAAGGATAACTCCTCGAGTAGAGTAACGCTATCATATACGTTGAATCTAGATTTAAATGAAGCCTGGACTTTCTGGTTGTCTCCCATGAGACTCATTGTTTTGATGGATCCATCGTTCAAGAAAAGTTAGCGATTAAGCTCACCGAAAATGTTTACCTTTGATTCAAATGAAACATAAGGCGTGTGTATTAAGCCAATCTGGTAAGTAAGTAATTACAAACAAAACATGTACATATTGAATAAGAACCCTGCGTTGGTTGCCTATGGTTACTGGGGAATCAAAATGTAATTTTGACTCCAAATGCTGTACGCAGGTTGAAGTTGAAATAAATTAACCGCGAAGTGAAACACAGTATTATGAACTTTCTAATCTTTCCCTATAGTATACAACTCTATATGGAAGGATATTATCGCATCACATTATTCTTATTCACGATATCCCATGGTACACAAACAATTGGATCTTTCAAGATTCTTCGACAAGATAAAAACAGTCGAGAGGCAAAATATCGTTTTCAAGCAATGATTTCCAGACTTGGGTAGCACAGTCAGAATTTTATTAATTAGAGAAAACGAACCCCGATAATAACGTGCGAAGTTTCCGTTTTTATAATATTAACGGAACTTGACATTACACGTTGGATTTGCTCGATCGTTTGTTCTATGATTCTTAATTCGAAGCGGAAGTATTTTTCCTTGAGTTGTGAAGTAGTTTTAAGCTCTACATAATGTCTTTTCAGATTATACGTCTACAACAGTAGGAAACAATGCTGTTTGAAGTTTTGTTTCTTTTTGATGCGAAGATTGTAACGAGCATTAGCTCAAGTGAGGATATGCAGATCTTTAGCTAAAAACATTTTGGTACTTTAAGCTGTTGAACGCTGCCAAAAAATTATGGTTCGAGCAAAACCAATTCGAATGTCTTGTCTTTTACACTGGAGTATGATTTTAAAATTGTAGTTGCCGAAGCAGTTCCGCGGATACGCTATCAATGTCAAAAAGGTTCCAATGAATTGCGACTCATAAAGCCTTTGACAACAAAGTACAACTCCCGGCATGCACGTTTGTTCCTACTGCTGACTGGATTAGTGAAAATTTAAATTCCATAAAGGAAGCCCAATTATGAAAAATCCTTATCTGAAAAGTCAATTGCCTTGTGGCTACATATAATCTTATAAACGTCTTCAGGACTCAGCATAGAGGAAAAATCCGCAGCTGTATTTCCGTTAGGTAGTCCGAATTTGTATTCAAATTCGTCCGACTATCTCCTGTGTTGGCATGGTCGTCCAACTGTATCCCGCTAGCTGTTTCTTTGGTTCCAGTGGTATCGTGAGTGGGAACTATTGCTGCATTGATAACTGCAAATTTTCCCTAGTGAACTGCCCTGGCGTTGATCATTAGCGACCAATCCATCGCGGTGAGACTGGACCTTAACGTGGTGCGATGGTTTGTGTACCTCTATGACCCATTGAGCTATGCTGGGTGGTGCTTTTCGAGCACCTTCAGGGTCACTCATACCAGGAAGGTCAATGGATAGAGGTCAAACGAACACGGTCTCAACCTAACCCGCTGCCTTGTGGGTCAGGCTTTTTAGCCAAAGGCTTTGGTCGAGAACCCTAATTGTTCTCCTGTCTAGGCATGGGCGACCTGGCAGTATCCCAGCCCGCATACAACCATGACTATTACTACGAAAACCAACTCCATAGTGCATCGGCCGTCGCGCACGATAAACAGGGTCGCCTTACCTGCTGCATACAGCAGGGCGGGTAAGCGAAAACAAGCTACTGCTGGCCCTACTCTTCAAACTGTTTCCGACCCTTCCCCTCCCCCATCTACTCTTAACAACTCTCCGTCTGTCAATCCCAGCTTTAGAAAAGACCGCGCTGAACATGTTGGAACATTTTCTGTTCGCGAATCTACAGATCACTTTCTTAAACCACGGACCTCTGCTCACATCGGAGCCATGAATGTCAGGACTCTGAGACAAATAGGCCAGCAAGCTGCACTGGCTCTTACCTTAGATAGTCTATCTATTGATGTTTGCTGTTTATCGGAAACGCACTTATATGATCCGTCTATAATTACCGAACTTACTGCCCCAAACCTTTCAACTCGTTACTTTTTGCGCTGCTCTGGTGATTCTGTAGCTGCCCTTTCAGGACAGGCGGGTGTTGGTATAGTGATGAATTCGCGTGCCGAATCCTGTCTAATCGATTGGATTCCTTGTAATAGCAGGATGTGCGCAGTTAGACTAGCCACTAATATTAGACCAAACTCAAAATCTTCTAATCAGAGATGCTTGTTTATTGTAGCAACTTACGCTCCAACTAACACCAATTCCGACGACGAGAAGAACGCCTTCTACGACGATCTTTATGCTCTTTTGCGACGTGCAAAAAGCTCCGATATTATTGTCTTAGCAGGAGATATGAATGCCAGACTAGGTCGCTTAGATACATCTGAATCACAATTAGGTGGCATGTTTGGTCTTGAAAGCCAACGCACAGATAATGGTGAACGGTTTATACAATTCTGTGCACAATCTCGATTATTCATTAGCAGCACCTCCTTTCGCCATAAAAGATGTCAATGTGCCACATGGCGCTCGCCGGATGGAAGCCAACCTTCGGCCCAAATCGACCATATCGCCATAAGTGCTCGCTGGAGAGGTTGCATTGAGGACTGCCGCTCTTTTTGGAATACCTGCGTAGATTCAGATCATGCTCTTGTGCGATGTAGGTTCTCGTTAAAGTTCTCCGGTACGAAGCCCTCGAATGGGAAACGCATTGCTGTCGAAAAATTCTTTCAGCCTGCAGTTCAAGACATTTATAGGACCACCTTGAGTAACTCACTCCCAGTTTCCCAGTATGCAACTACCGATGAAAGGTGGAACAAAATAGCAGGGATTATGCGAGCCGCCGAAATAAGAGCCTGTGAGACTGCACAACCAACCCAAAAATCACACTGGATTTCACAGCGCTCTATAGAAATTGTTCACCAGCGACGCGAAATACCTCATGGTCCAGGACACAACACAGAGCGTAGACGCGTAAGGAATGAACTTAAACGAAGCCTAAGACTAGACAGAGAAAGGTGGTGGCGGAATAAGGTCGAAGAAATGGAAATAGCAAATAATGCGGGTAACGTGCGAAAACTCTTCCAACTTATTCGATCGACTGGGCCTACGAAACAAGGAGTGAGTGAGACTATAGCGGAATTAGACGGTACTCTTATCACTAATAAGAATCGCCGCCTGTCACGCTGGGCCGAACATTTTGAAGAACAATTCAGCTGGTCGCCTGCAACAGAATCATTCCCTCACTTGAGGCAGTGTGATCCTTGGCATGTTAGCGTAGATCCCCCTAATGATTTAGAAATTAAAGCATGTATCGAATCCATGAAACGATTCAAAGCTGCTGGCCCCGATGACATACCGCCTGTTTTGTTCAAAGAAGGTGGCCAAGTTCTAATCAGCACATTAGGAGATCTCCTCCGTGAAGTGTGGATGTCAGAATCCGTCCCTTCGAGTTGGGGTGAATCGGTTATCATACCTATATTTGAAAAAGGTGTGCGAAGCTCATGCTCTAATCACCGTGGGATAAGTCTTACTCCCATCATTACGAGATTATTAGCGTCCATATGTCTTCGAAGATTAACATCGCATAGGGAATCACAGATCCGTGAGCAGCAAGCTGGCTTCCGGCCTGGCAGAGGCTGTGTCGACCACATTTTTACTCTTCGACGGATATTAGAACTGCGGCACACCTATCGACAGCCGACAATAGCCATCTTTTTAGACTTCAAAGGAGCATTTGATTCAGTCGATCGAAATGTCCTGTTTAAGACATTGCTGTGCAAAGGCGTTCCGCATAAGTATGTCAACATACTACGCGCACTTTATGCTCATACATCCGGATGCGTTAGGGTTTACAACGAACTTTCTCCCAAATTCAACACTACAAGTGGCGTCCGACAAGGATGTCCGATTTCTCCGTTTTTGTTCAATTTCGTAATTGATGCTATCATGGAATTATGCAGCGACGGTGCTCCAGCCTTCGGAGTTCACATAATGCCAGGCGTCAAGCTTCTCGACTTGGATTATGCTGATGACATAGTTCTGCTCTTCGACTCATACACAGATGCACAGGCGATACTGAACAAGCTATCTAGTATTGTGCCCGCATTTGGAATGCGTTTTGCGCCCTCTAAGTGCAGTGTTCTTCTGCAGGACATCGACTTATCGAACAACGCTTTATTACTTGACAATCAGGCGCTTGAAATTGTGGATCGTTTTACGTATCTCGGTAGTTGTATCAATAATTCTGCATCGTTAGATAACGAGGTCTCGGCACGCATTTCTAAAGCGACCGTAGCATTCCGCAACCTAGGTCACCTCTGGCGTCAGAAAGGACTGTCTCTGCTACTCAAGGGTAGAGTCTATAAAGCGACAGTGCGGGCTGTGTTACTGTATGGGTGCGAAACCTGGACCTTACGTAAAGAACACATTCAGCGTCTCCAAGTATTTGACAACCGGTGTCTCCGCAGCATTCTAGGAGTTAGCTGTCACAATCGCATGCGCACCGATGCTCTCCGAAATAAGTTGTTTGGTAGTAATGTCGATATAGAGAAGCAGATCAACCTGCATATGTTACGCTGGTTGGGTCACGTTTTACGGATGCCGGACCACCTACTTCCGAAACAGATTCTTTTTGCGACGCCACATCCTGATTGGCGTAAATCTAGGGGTGGCCAAACCGTCACATGGCATAGGCAGCTAAAAATTCTTACTAGTAACCTTTCCAAAGTAGGCGCAGCGCGTCTTCCAGGCTGGTGTCCCCGCGATCATATATCGCAATGGTTAGTTACGCTTCAGGATATGTCCCGAAACCGTGTTCAATGGCGGTCTTGTACTAAGCATCTTCTTGGAGTGTTTGCAGAACCTTGTATGTTGTCAAGCGGAGTGACGAGAAAAGCTTGTTATGATGCATGACAGTGAAAGCCGCAAGGAAGCTGCCGTGCTGATGTTGCTCTACTCGTTCACGAAATTTGTTTGAATGCATGTTCCATTCGAGGTGTAGGCACCTCTTCCCAGTTTGTTTGTGCTTACTCTTCTATAGAAGACGTAGCAATTTAAGTCCCACCCTTCCCCATCTTTTAGGACTTTACTTTTTCATGGTTGTATGGCAGTTAAGCATTTGGTACGTGCTACCGGTGTACTGCTGTCTTTGATGATGATGATGATGATTAGCGACCAATGGAGAGGACACGCAATTCCGGTTATGTGAATAATAACATGGCAAGCGGCAGATAACCGTTAGAAGCTCTAACATGACTGGCGTGGAACTCATCGCCTGATGTTGCTTCAGACGGTGGAAGAAATTGTCAGCTCTCGTTAGACGGGTACCGCCCGCCTCGTATTAGGTAGTCCCAAGCCAAAATGTTGGCAACTCACCACGGACGGCTATTCTCATTAAGTGCGTATGTATATGATTTCGGCTAAATGAACGACTGACAAACAGATCAGTTTTGAAAGTGGAAATCTGGGACGACTGGCGGATGCTACTTGGATTTCTTGACGAAATATGGAACATCAGTGAAGTGAGAAAATCAACCGTTATTAAGCATGAGCTACAATGGCTGAAGGTCGACGTGGATGCTCTGCTGATATCGTGTCTACCTCACCCAGTTATGCTAGAAGAAATTAATTAGACATATTTGGAAAGTAATTGCTCTGATGAGCCTAGACGGCATGGAGTTGTGTTCACTGTGCATAACAGCTTAATAAAAGTAGAAAAATCGAAAAGCAGTGGAGGCCAACGGATTAGTTCTCTAAAGCTGAAGTGCAGTATTTATACATTTACTTTGGTCAACGTTTATGCCACTGCGATCTCTGTGGCGCCTGCTGAAAACGACGCTTTTTATTATAGTCTCAAAGACGTCCTCCAAAACGCGTCAATTTTTATTGAGTGATTTAACGCCACAGGTGGTTTAAATTGCTTGTCTTGTCCAAAATTTGTAGGAAACTTTGGATTACCTAGAACCAATAAAAACGGAGAAGTCTTTTTTGACCTATTTTCACATTTCATTCTTTGTGTCAATAACACCATTTTCCAAACTAAGCCGCAGCATAAGGTCTCTTGGACGCATTCTTGGTCAAACCATTTAAATCAACGTGATATTATCTTCGTTGACCGCTTTAATGTTGAAATCAAACTCTTCTTAATGTCCTATCATATAGAAAACTACGACATTTGACATTTGCTAATTTGTGCAAAACGGAAGTTTTACCGGACAATATTTCTTCAGGTCAAATTTTCTGTCAAATCAACAATAGACTCACTCGTATGTGCTAAACCTAATCTTGCTACGCAATATGAACAAGCCTTCACAACCGAAATAAACAAAACAGCCTAAAATGAAACGGTTTATATATTCTGGGAATATCTAGAAAGCTGAAGACACCGAGTCGGTCGTTTTCACTTAGGATCTGAAGAATGCTCCAACGAGCGACAAATTAAAATCCAAAGCTCTGTGATGACTACCGTCTTAGGAAATGAACCACGATGTTCTTTAAGTTTCAACGATTGCCAACAGATATAAACTCACGACATCTTATGAGAGCCGGGAATGAGATCTAGCAGGCTACTGGTCGATGTACAAATGACTATTTGACTTAAATTAATCTCGTTATCCGAAAATGCTGCTAATAGTGGTTATTTTCGCGGTAAGCATATTCGGATAAACCTTCTAAGGGGTTCAGACATTTTCATACGGCTCCTATTAAGTCATTGCACCAAAATGAGTGTCTGTCTTAATCAAATTGAGGAGACATTACCAATCAGTCTAGTGGAAAAAATTTGTTATGAATCCTGACGCACTTTACAAGCAGGTCAACAAAAAGGGTGAGCTAAATTGGGAATAATAAATAAATAAATGAATAAATAAATAAATAAATGTTTCATTCTTGGAATTCCAAGGCATGCTAAGCATAATCAATAATTATCAATGTTGATTGTATACATAAAGCATAAAAATGGACAATAATTTTTAACATTTTCAAGGTCATACGTCCTGGGAATGTTTCGTTCGTTAAAATGGTAAAGGTAAATAATAATCAACCAGTTTTACAGAAATTCGATATATACGCAGTTATTGTATGGAAGGAAAATCGGGTAAAGGGAAAATGACACGAAGTATATTAAAGAACGATGGACCTGAACATCGAAGATGTGGGGAATTTCGGAGAGTCATAATCTTCAGAAATGTTCGGTTAGAACGCAATTTTATTGTCGAAATACAGTGGAATCCGGGTACAACGAATCGCTGATGAGAGAGTAAAATGTTCGTTATAAGTGGAGTTCGTTGTAAGTAAACCGCATTGTCAGACATGTAATTTTACCGCCGTTTTTCTGTACACGTGTAAACAAGTGAAGAATGTCTTACTTTTGTGTCTTTCTGCATGCGTGTAATCCATTAGATGATTAGATGATGCCACAGCACACAGATCACAACATTGCATCCAAGTTCATGTTTTTAATAGTAAATTTATTATGAAACGAAGTAGTAAAATCATCTTGCACACACACGCTGACAATCCAATCTCACGTTTTCCTGAAGTAGCTGACAATACTCTTTTGTTTAAGTGTTGACTTCGCCACGCATCGATCTCTCTCTCCACAAATTCAACTTCTCTTTCAACGTCTCTTCCTTCTATACTTAAAAATCTTCTGTAGAGATCAAGAGCACTCCTGGCATCGTTCACAGACGGAGTATCTGACTGAGTGATTGAAATTTGTCATGAGTCTGTGATTACCAATCACAGACAATTCACGTGATTTTCTTGTGCGTGCGTGCGCGTCAGTTAGCACACTGTAGGCCAGGCTGCCTGTGTCTCACCAAGCTGTGTGTGTCAGTTCTATTCTTAACGCATTGCAGGCCACTCTTGACGGAGCGTTGTGGGTTAAAGCCAAGACAAAGCGAGTTCGTTGTATGCATGAACTTTATTGAACAAACATAGCTGTCGGGAACATGTACGGTGTTCGTAATGAGCGAGATTCGTAACGAACAGATTCGTTGTACGAATGTGTTAAATGAGCTTGCAAATAAGGAATTTATTTGGGAAATCATGGTGTGTTTGTTCAAAGCGGGAATTCGTTGTAAGTGAGTTCGTTGTAAGTGGGTTCCACTGTACATGTTTTGAATGAAGAATGACTCTTTGTGGGTGTTAGTAGAAGATTTGGTGTCGCATTGTGGCCTCGTCTGCAAGCCGGAATTCTTCACATGGATGTAAATAGGTAATCTGGAATATAAATACTAAGAGACAAAGTGAATGTTTGTCATGAAAGTTGAAAAACTGATATCACTGTTAATATCCAGTAATGCCATGATTGTATAGTTCATCTAATGAGACATCTAGGTTAAGAAGTTTCATTTATTTTTCATCTGTGAGGAATGAATTCAGATGTGATTTAAGATCACATAGTGAGGTACAAAGTCTTATGTTTTTCGGAAGAATATTCTAGAGTTTAGCGTATTTATTTACGTAGAAGTTACTTCTTACTTTCGTACAGGATCTAGGTAATTCCACTAGGTTATCTTGATTTCTTAATGATTGTGCAAATGTTATTCGACAACAAATTGCATCACTTAAAAAAATAAATAAATGATATTATTGTTTAAAATACAAAGCATGGTAATCATGACTAATAATTACCAAAGTGTTTGTACAATCAAATTGTAGTATGTACAATTGCAAATACATTATCAAGGTCACATCTGCAGCGGAATTAACCGTTCAAATAAAATAAAGTTAAACAGTATTTAGAAATAGCTTCCAGATAATCACTATGTGATATGATGTTATACAATAAAAATACTGGCATTGCGTGACAGAAAAATCAATGAATGTTCCAGAAATCATTGAAGTTTACCGGATGCGTGAAATGCTGTGTTTATGATTTTCCGATGGTTTTTACTTTTTGATTGTTCAAAATAAATTAGTCTATCCTGAATATGACCTGTTTTCTTGGCTGTCAGGCGAAGGGAATTGATTTCACTAGGTTGAGGTCTTCTGCGTGCCAGTTTTGTTTGGGCGCGAGTTGAGAAGTTAACTGTGGTGATTGTTCAATTAACGATCGATAATATTCAATCATTCATCATCATTCATTCAACAATAATCAATAATACTGTTATTCAAGTTGTCGTTGTGAAACCTACATTATTTAATACATACTGCAATTCGAGTGAGCGTCGTTTGTTCTCACTTCCATTCTCTGGTTGGTTATTCCATTCAATACAATTCAATTCATTACATTTGACGTCGTGATCAGCAATTCTTCATGGCGAATTTAATTTTGGAACCTCTCGATATAAATGCAAATGCTCGAAAAATTGAAGAATATTTTGAAAGATTCGTAATATGGTGTATGACACGGCCGAAAGCAGAAAATGATAAAAAGTCTGTTCATTTTCTAAATTCAATCGGAAAATCTGCTTATACGTTAATAAAAAATTTCGCTTATCCGGATTCGCCTATCTCCCTACCATACGAAACTCTGAAGACGCTTTTATTGCAACATGTAAAACTTGTGCATTTCGAACCAACCAAATGTGCAAAATTTCATTCCATGGTGCGTCAATCCAATCAAGGAATTCGCGATTTTATTCTACAATTGTTAATTCAGGCAGCGAAATGCAACTTCGGTGACTTGTTAGAAATGCAATTGAAAGATTGTATAATTGCTGGAATACATGACAGTGTTTTGCAGAATGAACTCTTGAAGCTGCGAAAACCCTCTTTTGAAGATGTTCGAGCTCACTGCGAAAAGTATGAAGATGCGCGTGTGGCAACAACAGATTTGTCGCCAGCAGAAAATTCCGTCATGTTCAATACACATAAACGTGGAAAAGCCAAGGCTTTGATACAGACAAATGATGATGATACCTTAACTATGCCGCTTGGCGAAAAATGAAACGTTGACTTTCATACATTCTATCATAGTATGGAGAACACTCCCGTTACTCTGGATATTCAAAGTGCATCTGGAAAGACAGTTCGACCGATTTCTAACAGTGTCATTGCTCGTGCTAAAGCTCTTTTGTGTGATGATAAAAACGCCACCTCCCTATCAACCGATTCAAGCGCTACTCCTGTTAACAGGTCCACATCCGCCTGTATCATTGATTCAAACGGAAAATCTGGTTTTCATTACCAAGAAAGTGGCTTCAAAGTTAGCAAACTTCAGAAGTCATCAGATACTATTTCAAATAAATCACTGAACTCATCTTGTCAAGCAAATTCAGCACTGCCTTCTAGCTCATGTAAACGATCATCAGATAATGAACTTTTTAAAACCGCTAGAGGAAAAGCCTTACTGGCAAATTCGACTACTGCCATTGAAAACACAAGAGAATTGTTTGCAAATGTGGATGATGTTTCGGGTTCGCTAGAACCTCCGTGGAGATCAGAACGTTTGTTGAGCAAGCTGTACTGGGATTATAAAAACACAGAATAATTCGCAAACTGCGGTGGTTTTGGTGATTGTTCGATTAACGATCGATAATACTCAATCATTCATCATCATTCATTCAACAATAATTAATAATACTGTTATTCAAGTTCTCGTTGTAAAACCTACATTATTCAATACATACTGTAATTCGAGTGAGCGTCGTTTGTTCTCACTTCCATTCTCAGGTTGGTTAATTCAATTCAATACAATACAATTCATTACATTAACCTGCGTAGTAAATACTCGAAAGCGAGAGAGTGTTCCTTCAAAAGTTATGGAAATTAATTTATTATCAATACAAAGGAATGCCATTATTATATAAATCATCAGGTAAAACATCTAATTTAGGAATATCATGTATTTTTTCTTTAGTAAATAATAAAGCCAGATGTGATTTGAATTCGTGTAAACAGGAGCTAAATCATATATATTTTTGAAAAACATTTCAGAGTTTACCATATTTATTCAAGTAGAAATTTTTCTCACTTAATACGGTTGTTGTTGGCTTTCCGTCGGTCGATGTCGACCATGGATGTACATCACATCGCATGAATTTCATGTTTTGCAACTTTTTGAATGACTAAGCAGTCCGATTCGCGAGGAACAATCTTTTGCGCAGCGCATGCAACGATAGTCAGAAATCTGGTGTATTGCATCAGTTGCACGCCGGCGGCGTGATCTGCGTTCAGCAGCCAAGAGCTGTATTTGATCCTCCCCGGCTTGCAGACGACGCTTTACACAATGCCTCCAAAGTGAGCGGTCAAGAGCAAGTTCTTCTCAGCTTGCGAGGTCAATGTCAAGAGCGTTCATATATCTTTTGCGAACATTTTTGTACCGCAAGTGCGGTCTGCCCAATGGTCGACTTCCTAATAGCAACTCACCGTAGAGTAGATCTTTCGGAATACGACCTTTTTCCATTCTATAGACATGACCAAGCCACCGCGGGCAGCGCTGATGTAATAGGGTGAACATGCTCTGTAGACCAGCTTTTGAAAGCACTTCAGCGTTAGTCACGCTGTCCATCCATGATATGTTCAAGATACGACGGATGCTTCGTAGATGGTAGGCATTCAGCTTCCGTTTGTGTCTTGCGTGGGTGGTCCGAAATTCACTGCTGTATAGTAAAGCATTTAGTACGCACACGCTGTATACCATCATCTTTGTATTTACAGTCAACTCGCGGTTACCCCAAACACGAGAGTTTAATCGGGACAAAATGACAGCTGCTCTGCCAATCCGCGTATCAATCTTCGTGTCTAGCGAGAGGTTATCCGCAATGGTTGAACCAAGAAATGTGAAATGATGTACTGGTTCAAGCTGACAGTTTCCAACAGTGATTATTGGTGGCGATACAGTCCATTGACCAAGGACTTTGGTCTTGCTCATGCTGATTGTTAGACCGAAGTCTTTGCATGCCGACGAAAAACAGTTCATTAGCGACTGTAGGTTCTCTTGGGAGTGAACAATGAAGGCTGCATCGTCGGCAAACAACAGGTCACGGATTATCACATCCCGTACTTTGGTTTGTGCTCTCAACCGGTTCAGGTTGAAAAGCTTACCATCACTTCGCTTGCATGTAAATACCTTCTGTTCTCGTCCTAAAAGCGTGCTTCAAAAGCAGAGCAAAGAAAATGCTGAACAGCGTGGGAGCAAGAACACATCCTTGTTTGACGCCTCGGCGAATTTCAAATGCTTCTGAACTGCAACCGTTAAAATGGACTGAGCCTTTCATGCCTGAGTGGAACGAAATAACGAGTCTCAGAAGCCTTGGTTGGCAGCCTATCAGATCAAGCATTTTGTAAAGACCCTCCCTGCTGACGTAGTCGAATGCCTTCGTTATTCAATAAAAACAGCGTATAATGGCATACGCTGTTCCCGACACTTTTCTTGAAGTCGTTTCAGGGAGAAGATCATGTCAACGGTTGATCTTCCCTTGCGGAAGCCACATTGAGATTCGGAGTAAATTCTATCAGCTAAAACTGCAGCCGGATCTGTAAGACTTTAGCAAACAATTTGCCTACAACATTCAGAAAGGAGATTCCTCTGTTATTGTTGCAGTCGCCTCTGTCACCCTTATTCTTGAATAGCGTGATGATCTTTGTGTCTCGCATCTCTTGTGGGACACCCCCTCCTGCCAGCACTAAAGAAGCAGATGGTGAAGAGGCTGTAATAATGCTGCTCTACTGCATTTGATGAGCTCAGGTGGAATTCCGTCGTCACCAGGGGCCTTCCCATTCGCTAAGCGGTCGATTGCCTTATTGAGCTCATCAAGTGTAGGAGGGGTATCTTGATATTCAATGGTTGGCAACCGTTCGACATTTTCAAGTGCATGCGGTAGAACCGTACTGTCCCTAGAGTAGAGAGAGGAAAAGTGCTCTACCCATCTTTCCATCTGTTGAGTTTTGTAGACAATCGGCTTACCAGATAAAAACTTAATGGGAGCCGTTTTGAGTTTGTTTGGGCCAATGGCTCTGTTGATCCCATCATACATACCGTGAAAATTGCCGGTATCCGCAGCTTTTTTGATATTGAGGCTAACTCCATTCCAATAGTCATTTGCACATCGCCTTGCAGTCTGTTGGACCTCATTTCTAGCTGCTCTTAGAAGACGTAAGTTTTCATCTGTTGGCATACCTTTGAACCTCAAGAATGCTGACTGTTTCTCATCCAGCACAGCGGTCATCTCAGAAGCGTTTGCTTCGAACCAGTCGCTCGTTCGAGCTTTCTTCGGACCAAACGTGGAAAGTGCGACTCGGCATATGCAGCTTTTTATCAATTCCCAGTTTTCTGAAGCAGATTCAAGTGGGGTTGTCTTGTTGAACTCGTCTATGAAGGATTTTGCGAATCTCGCAGTTAGATAAGGGTCGCATATGCGGGTGACGTATATCCTAGGCTTAGCAGACAATTTAATGCGGTAAAATCTGGTGTGTGGAAGCTTTAGTTTTGCACAGACCAGTGAATGATCAGTGTCGCAGTCTGCGCTTTGATATGATCTGGTGAGGAGCACGCTTCCTATATTAGTTCGCTTAACAAGAATAAGATCAAGCTGATGCCAATGCTTAAAGCGAGGATGTTCCCAAGAGACTTTATGCTGTGGTTTTGTTTGGAAGAAAGTGTTACTGACACAAAGATTGAACTATGTGTACAATTCTAAATGGCGTTGCCCATTATTATTAGTTTTACCTACACCGAACCTCCCGAGACAATTTAGCCAAGACTCGTTATCTGCACCAACTCTGGCATTGAAATCACCCAATACCACTACACAGTTTTTCTGTGGCACGTTTTTCAGGACGGCTGTGAGGTTATGATCAAAAAGCGTCTTTTTCAGCAGGCGTCGCAGAGAGCATCGGTGCATAAACGTTCACGAACGTAATGGTACCAGTACTGCCCCTCAGATTTAAAGTCCAAATCCGTTCGCTCCCGCTACTGCTCGGTTCAGTTGCTTTTAATATATCGCTTCGCACGGCAAAACCAACTCCATGTAGTCGAGGCTCATTGGAACCTCTTTCTTTCCAAAAGAATGTGTAATCACTTTCTGTTAGCTTACCAGTGTCTGGTAATCGCGTGTCTTGTAAAGCAGCCACGTCGACATTCAGCCTCTTCAGCTCATTGTTAATCACGGCTGACTTTCTAACGCCTCTGATATCCGAGACGTCGTCATGAAATCCTGGAAGCATGGGCCGGATGTTCCAGGTTCCAAGTTTCAGAACTGTCATTTGTTGTTCGGTATTTCGATTCGCTTGCTTGTCAGTTGATTCCTAATCCCCATACACCCACTGAGGATAGCAGACCGTGGCGAGACGGCACCTTATTGACTGGGGGCTGCCCAGCGTGAGGCGGGCGGTAGCCGTCCAATGAGACCTGGAAGTCTCTCCCATCGTCGAAAGCAGCCCCAGGTGCGTAGCTCTACGCCAGTCGAGTCATAGCTTTTAACCAGTATCTGCTGCCTCCCGTGTTATTTTCCGTAAAAGCGGAATGGAGTGTCCTCTCCATTGGTGCGTTGTGATGTACGCCAGGGCAGTTCAATGTTGAGAACTAGCTGTTGCCCATGCAGCAAGTGCTCTCTCTCCACGGCACCACAGGATCCAAAGAAACAGCTAGGCTGATACGTTTGGACAACGATGCCGTCGCAGGAGCTGGCAGGACCAAGTTGAATAAACTTCGGACTGCCTAACGGGACTCCGGCTCACGAATTTTCCTCGAGGTTGTCTCCTGAAACCTTTTTCATGAATGGATGTAGCCACAAGGCAGTGGAGGTTTGAGATAAGGGTTTTCCTTCCCCCAGGTGGACCGCCTTCGTGCTCAAAGCATGCTGGTTTTGAGGCGCCAGTCAGCCGCCTTCGCCCTTTCTCCTGTCAGTAAAAGCAGTTCCGCCGGGTCACACAGGACCACGTGTGCAGGCCAGGAGCTAGACTTGGTTGTAAGAAGCTATATGAGATGCGTGCCATTGGAGCATTTTTGGAATTGGGAGATTATCCCCTAAACCGCCGCGGCCGTGACAATCTTGGAACCTTACATAATACGAACCCTTGGTAATTTGATAATTTATTTACTGTTTCTCAAGCTGTACTTCAAATCATGTCGTATATGAATATTCGAACATATTTCTATATTATCATATGACAGTATTCTAAAGTATAGGATGAGATTATGCTTGAGTCTTCGAAACCATACCGGATCGAGGTTCAGTTGTATACACCTTTCTCTTTAAGATTGTTTGAAGTTATAACCGATTATGTATTTTCGTTAAGAACGTTGTATCTTTGATAAAACTATGCCATCTTATTCATTTATATAGATATATATTATGATAAAATAGATTCAAAATTCAAGATTTATGGTTAAAAAAGCAAATTGCTGTACAATACCATAGGATATACGTATAAAAAATTATATTAAAAAAATCGTTACTTGTATGATCATGTCCATGTTCTTCATAGGTGGAGCAAAAATAATCCTCAATGGCAACACAGACTGAGGGAAAAGAATCTTTGGATGGACGGTAGTTCCGTGCGTTAAAATTTTATAGACATCAATAGGTAGGGGCCAACGCAGTAGTTCTCAACATAAGGCTTCGTAACCTTTGTTTAAAGATGTGCTCGTTCGATGAGGTAACAATATCTATCGGCAAGCTATTCCACAGGAAGCATACACGAACAGCGAAGAAGTGACGACGACAATTCAATCGTGAGTGTGGGATTTGAAGGGTCAAAGGGTGGCTGCGTGTGGGGACAACGGAACGAAACTTGAAGAGGTGTTTGAGAGGGTGGGATTTCGCGTAGATGATTCGATATGTCAGAGTGAGGTCGTGTAGGATACGTCTGCGCTCGAGGGTGCACAGTCCAAGTCTGGTCAGTCGCTGCTCAAAGGGTAAATTATTCAATCCGGTAACCGTTTTGGTTGCCTTGTGATAAATTCGTTCGAGGAGCGAGATGTTTTTTTCCATCCATGGCGTCCAAGCTTGTACAGCGTAGTCAACGACAGGATGTATGTAAGTGTTTAGTAATTTCACGAGTGAGTGTGGTGGGAAACGTCCGAAAATGCGTTTCAGTAAACCTAGCAAGCTGCACGCACGCTTGTAGACGGCTTCGCACTGTAGGCTGTTCTTCAAAGTGCCAGACACCAAGATTCCGAGATCTTTTTGTGATGTACTCCATTCAAGCGGGTGGCTGCCAAGTGTATAGGGAAAGGGAAAGGGTTTTCCGACTTGCAACATTTTGCACTTGCGGAAATTAAATGGCAGTTTGTTTTGGATTGACCACTGGTGCAGTTTATTCAAATCTCCTTGCAGAACTTGACAGTCCTCGATAGAGTTGACCTTCGTCCAGATTTTTACGTCGTCTGCGAATAAAACAAGCTTACATGCTAGTAAGTTCGGTAGATCGTTTATAAATAAGAGAAACAGTATCGGACCGAGAACCGAACCCTGAGGGACTCCGCTCGTGGCTTCAATTGTTCGAGAAGTTTCACCATCTATTCTGACTTTTACTTTGCGTCCAGACAGGTAACTTGTGAACCATGTTAGTAGGTTTCCGATGACGCCAACATTCTGCAGTTTCTGAAGCAGTAAGGAGTGATTCACTCTGTCGAATGCTTTAGATATATCTAAGTAACCGGCATGAACGGAACCCCCTTGGTCTAGTGCTTGCGTCCAGTCATTTAGAGTCGTGAGTAAGTTAGACAGGCATGAATATGTTTTCCTAAATCCGTGTTGTGTGAAAGTTATTAGCTGATGGTTCTCGAGATGTTCAACAAGTCGTTCACACACCAGGCGTTCCAAAATTTTAGAAACCGCTGAAAGAAGCGTCACGGGGCGGTAATTCGCCGGATCAGAACGACTGCCCCCTTTGTAGATTGGTGTGATAACACCGGTTTTCCATTGAGTTGGTACGGTTCCCGTATTCAATGAGTGCCTGAATAGACCACTTAGTGGGCCACAAAGCTCCAGCTCGCATGACTTCAGAACAGCGGGTGTTATTCCATCCTCTCCTGGTGATTTGCGAACGTTCAGCCGGCGTAGATGCTTTCGCACAACCGTAGGATTTACCTCGATGTTGCTAAGGCATTCGACTTGTAGTGGGTGCGGCAAAGACGTCAGCGTTGACACGTTCTTTGGACAAAATACTTGCGCATAAAATGATATTAGGGCATCAGCTGTATCCTTGACATTATCAGTCAGTCCGTTCTCTGTCTGGATAGGAAATACACCTGGTTTAACCTTGGTCGCGGTGTTTACGATGGTGTACAGCAACTTAGGATGTCGTTCCATCTGGTCGATCAGCTTAAAATGGTGATATTGCTTGTCTTCTCGAATTAAGGACGTCACCTTGTTACGAAAACTACGAAAGTGTTCCCAAGATGCGTCTGTTCGTGTTATTTTATGTGCAGCCCATGCGGAATTTCGCATGGCTATCCACTTCCGAGTGCGGCTTCGGAGTTTGAAGCAAAATGTTCTTGATTTCCTTTTGGGAACACAGGTAGAATTTTCGTCTAGTTTTGTACCGATATAACTTAACAGACTAGAACAATGAGTATCTGCATTCGTAAGATCGAGATGTTTTTCCTCCATAATCGTAATGGCACCGCGAAGGCCGAAGTAATCGACTCTCCTGATGAACTTAACGTCGCCCGACGCCCTTCGGGCGTTGCACACGAATTCGAAGGACAACACAAGATGGTCACTTAGCCCCAAAGGACTATGATACTGCACTGACTCCACTGCTGTTGCTTCGGAGGTTAAAACCAGATCTAGAATTGATGGTTCATTGAGTCCCCTTTGTCGAGTGAATGAACGGACATGGTTGTATAGGGGAGTGAAAGTGATAATCTCACGGAATTTGTACTCAAGGGATTGCTGAGTATGCACACTTTTGGAGTAGAGATGTGGGAGGTTAAAATCACCCATTATTAACAATTGGCATCCTCTAAGGTTTCCAGCGTTGCGCATCATTTGTAACAACGTTTCATTGTGGGCATCGGAAGAGTTGGGCGAGCGGTAGATCACACCAAGTATACAGTTCTCTCCAGTTTCCAAGCGAAGGCTACACCACATGGTGTCCTCTAGCTCAAACGTTGTGTCAGGTACAGCTGTGCATTGAAGACGCTCGTTGTAATACAAAGCAACTCCACCACCTGATCTTGAACGGTCTCGTCGAAGTAGGATCATGTTGGGAAGTGCCAGCTCGCAATCATTCACCTGATCGTAGAACCATGTTTCGGTAATAGCAATGATGTCAGCAGAAAACTGAGCGTTAAAATGGGATAATTCAGCGATTTTGTTCCGCAAGCACTGTGCATTTGTGTATAGGCATTTAACAGTGGTTTTCGTGTGTAGCGAGCCTACGCGGATGATGTTTGTATGTCCGACCCCCTGAGAGCCGGACCATTGCAGTTTTTTGAAACAAATTCCGAGTTCAGTCTGTCCGTGTCTTCGCACGGCGTCGCTGCAGCTTGTGTTTCGGAGGCAACCTTCGGTATGCTGAGTCTGAGCTCATTTGGTATATTTTTTCTGTGTATTTTCCAATTTTGTCTGACAAAGGCTGTCATAGCAGAAGTTAGGAAAGTGAGTTTTAAAGGGGGTGGTCCATCGCCTTTGTAGTTTGATGACCTCGGTATCCTGAAGGTATTTGCGACAACACTTTCGCGTGCTCCAATCGCTTCTGCAACGTATAACCACTGTTTATAGTCGTGTTGTTGTTGTTTCGCGGCCTCTGTTGTACTGGTAGCCTCTGGAACGCCTAGAAGGATCAGACTGCGCTCATTGATTTTCTTACGAACGTCTCCGCCTCCTTTTCTTTCCCACCAGGGTATATCGGCGTAGATTCGAGTATTGCACGTAGGTATGTCACGTAACAAGTAAGAATTCAAAAGAATAATCTCCATATCTCCTCTCACTGTTTAGTGTTACTTTTAGTAGCCGCGCTTCGCCGGAGTGTGGGGAGCTTTGGTGGCGAACCAAACGTGTAACAGCTGAAGGTTTTATCGTTTCCAACCCCATCAACGTAAAAAGTTTGGACCATTGTTCTAGGTCGTATCGTTGTCTATTCACCAGAAGTGTCTCGCTGGACTCCTGTATGTTGGTACAGATTACAGAGAGATTTTTTGCGATCTTTGGGGCGGCAACATTAGGTGTTAAAACCGATTGTTTGAGCGGAACCACCCGATGAGCAAGCATCTTGGTCTTCGTAACCGTTTTAGTGACAGAGGAGTTCGCGTCAGAAAAGTGTTTCGAATTATGTGGGCGCTTGTGTACAGGTTGATCATCATCTTTTTCGGTTTGCTGCCTTTCTATAACCGCGGAAGAGACATGATGTTCACAATCTGCTCTAGATCCGAGTTTACCAATCAGTAGCTCGTTTAGCAGACCTTCGATTCTTTGTACACTACTCTCTAAACATAAAATTTTCGTATCCGCGTCGGTCTGTGTGCTCACAGTTGTCTTCGTAAAATTTCTGGATTGAGATCTGCATGTCTGACAGATGTAGCAAACTCCTGGAATTTCGTCTGCATTGATAACAGTAAGGGCATCGACGGTCAAAGTAGCATCGCACTTCATATGAACCTTCTCACGACAAACAAAACAATTAGCCTGTCGGGCTTTGCGGCTTACGGCCTTTCGACAAAGTTTGCACACGTGACCGCTGTCAATGGGCTTCGTTTTTGAGGTCATGGCACCGGAGCGAAAAATTATCGATCGATGGTTCGGGTAAGTGGGTGTGTTCGTGTAGGTCCGTATGATGTGTAGACGGGTTTCGTAGCGGATGAAACGAACTAGGTGAGTGAAAAATCGCGCCTAGTGTAGTGTGGGTAAAAAGCCGCGTAGCTCCTCAAAATTGGATCCGATTTTGTGGTCCAAGGTGACAAGCGAAGTAGAAATTCGAGCTCTTTCGAACAGTCGTAAAATCAGTCGAATATTCCGTAGTTTACTCAAACTTGCACGCGTGCGTTCAGTTTGGTTCAGAAGGTAAAGGATGAATTTCTTTAGAAATTGCGTGTTTCTCTCCAAGAATATTGTGTTCACAATGCTTGTTATGAGAGGAATCCGAAAAGGTATAAAATATCCAGATACGACAAACCGGGAGTGAAGTAGATTCAAAATCGTAGGAGCGCCGAAATATACGTCCGTTTAATACATACAATACAGCTCACTATAGTCCAGAAGAGGAATGGTGAATAATTTATAAAATTTCTATTTTACAATGAGGTTCAAATTTATATCTGTGTATTAGGTTCATACTTTGATATGCTTTAGTAATAAGAAGGCGTACCTTTTTATTAAAAGTAAGTGATGCAGAATATCGAAATCCTAAATCACTCGTGCTGTCTATCATTTGAATTTCGTTATTGTTAAGACACATGAACAATTTCTAAACCCTAACAGCTGCAGGCTACCAAATGTCCACGAGGTAAAATTTCCCCTAATGATTTTAAACATAATCAATGACACTAAACAAACGAGTTCACTAGGAATTCGCAATATAAACCCAAATCTCATGCAACGCAAATCTTCTGAATTGGCAAACCCGACCTCTGGCCTGTCCGAGATAATGCTGAAACAGTGTTTCGTGCCGAAAACTTGGGAAACTGCTCAGATTAGTCCGATGTACAAGGGTAGCGAGGAGAAAAGTACGTTAACTTATCGTCTAACAGCTATATTACTAGTGCTATCGAAAAAATTTCCAGCATCGTATCCGATCCATTACTAAACCTCCACGAGATGAATAATATAATTGCTGAAGCACAACATGAATTCGGGAAAAAACGATCTTGACTGATAAACTTGCTATTAGCTAAACCAAGCTTGGGTTTATTTAGGGAGCTGGTTATTCAGTGTAAGTAATATGCAATGATTTATCCAAAGCATGTCAATCACGAAATGATATTGTCAAACATACTTGATCTTGAACTCAATGCATTCATAAAAGAATGGTTATTTTCCGGTGAGAAGTGCATACGTGTCGAAACTGAGCTATCGGAGGAAGTTCAATTTTCCTGTGGTGTCCCGCAAGGATCAGTCCATGGAGCGCATTAGAGAAGACTTTGAAAATGAAGAGTTTTATTTTCAGCAAGATGGGGCACCCCCACATTACTATCGCTTTGCGAGGTCTTTTCTCGATGAGGTCTTACCAAACAGGTGGAATGGACAAAGAGGTTTTTTCGAATATCCTATCTGTTCATCAGACATCACACCACTAGATTTTTTTATGGGGATACTTAAAAGACAAATTCTATGCTGTGAAACCTGCAACAGTCGCTGAATTAAGAGAAGCCATTGATCATGAATGCGCACAAATACCAAGGGAATTATTTCGTGATGTGTGCGATTCCATTGCTTGGCGTTGTCGGCAGTCGCTAGATCAAAATGGACGTTGGTTTGAGAACAAGCAGTGAAATAATAAAATCTACTTATAACATGTTTGTATACATTGGAAATAATGAAACACTAACAAACACTATGATTATAATTATTTTAAGTGTGTATACATTTTTGGGACACCCTGTATATATATGGCTCGGAAGGCCATTGGTGCGTGTTTCACACTGCATCTCACAGAAGAATATAAAAGAGCGACAGGGATATTGAGGAATTTGTACGAGTTGCCACATGTGGTTGTCCGAGTAATTTAGGATGAATGGCTAGGTGCAGTGGTGAAGCTTTCTAGCAAAATTGATGGTTTATCTGATTTGGCATTACAAATAAGAAATTGCGAACTCACACTGCCTCAGAAACTGCTTAATGGCGATTTGAATTCGGTCACCAATTTGAAATTTTTGGTGAGGTATTTGCCTGTTGGATTGCACCATCAATTGGCTGCTTATAGAAAGGTTTACGTTGCCATAGAAGCTAACAGAGTAGTCTCGAATGTCAGAAGAAAGACTTGTGATTGTGACTGCAAGGAAACTGATAGAAACGAGAGTTGAATGCTATCAATGTATAGGCCCTCAAAACATTGAATGTTTGCTTATTTATTTAAAAGCTTACGTAGGAGATAGATGGAATGTCATGAAATGTAACTCTATGCCAGTCTCACAAGACACTCGACCGTAATGTTTCAAGTTTGTGTCGCGTCAAGCATTTTGACAGATGTCAGCTTTTGTCGCTACATTATGAGCGTGCCAGCACGTAGTGCAACACAATGAGCTGCAGTGCTACTGCTCTCAGCCAAGTAGTAAGCTTGACCAAACTGAAAGATCGACATCCCAATCAGACTCGTTCCAATGTCGACTCAGCTTGACAGTGATTTCCATACAAATTTGATTTCACAGAATTTTCTTGACAAATTCAGTATGCCACGCACGTCAAATGATGTTTCGATAAAAACACTTTTTCGACACCGTAACCTGAGTAATTCGTCATTAAATTTTCATATGCATTTAGTTGACCGAGATTATATTTATTTTATGTGTATACTGTTTTTGTTAAATTTATTGCTTTTTCTATCATAAAAAATGTCTGCGTCATGAGTTATGATTCTCGCAACATATCACATTATGATTCTGTTTCACGCGTGAATATAATAGATTAAATCATAGTGATGTGCTTTTATCATTTCCCACTGTTGCTTAAATGTCGGTATTATGTGGTAACCTAATAAATTCGAGACTGGAAACTAAGATTCTGATCTTAACAATGGTGGATAATTTTTGATAAATATTTTACATTGAAGTCATTGTTTGATAAGGTTCTAAAAACGAACGACAAAAACAATTTATAGGCGAATAAAACGTCCAGTTTATATATACATCAAATTCAATCCTGGATACAATTGACTAGCGCAAACTCGAAACTAGATGATATGAAAAAATTCAACTCTTTTTGTGAAACAAAATTCCCAGAGGAATCATAAGTTGATTATGGTTGAAATATTTTTGCTCTTTCTATGAAATGTTTAGCAGTATCTTCAAAGCAATCTGTTCTCCTCTACTTGAATGACGCTGTTAATTCCTCTTAACATTCGAAATAATCAACTTGGTTCAGTCAATTTGTTGATATACTTTGACGAAAATCCCTGAAATTGTGCGGTGCTTTTGAATGCCTTCTTATTGTCGCGGGTTTTCCCAGCTTGTGAACGCTTTGTTTGTCACCGTTAAGTTAACCTAAATGGATAGTATTCCAGCAACAATCCTAATATGCAGATTCGGCTGACCTTTTTCACCATTTTTTGGTACTTTCAAAATTGTTATGGAAGTAATATCATATGTATTGGACAAAATTGTTATTTGGAATACGCTGAATGGGTCGTTGAGGTGCAAAACAGTCCACTTGAAGCAAAATATCTGGCTGATTGCTTGAACGCCAAAATCATTTCTTCTGTATGTGCTGTTTCCGTTCGTTATATCTAGTTAAAATTCCGCAGTAATTACTACTTATTGAGGGCTAAGAATAAGGAAACTAACCGGGTCAGAAGGACAATGTTTTGCAAACGTAAACCTTTCGTATGTTATTTATTTTCATTTGGATTTTAGGTTCTGTGGCTGGAAGAGCAAATCCCTCGTAAGCGAACCAGACGTTATGCGGCTGACATCGATTGGAACGATCCGCTCTATCCCAAAATGTGGTACATGGTAATATATGTCATTCCTTATTGAATTTATTTGTTAATTCCTCAAACCGATTCTACCGACTGATTGCAATTATATATTTGAATATTCGCCGTTATTGGCTCACGGCTGCAAGTTCTGTATTTAGAATAGCCTAATCTAGCTGTAGGCGATGCTAGAAGTTTCCCTTGTGTAAAAGACAAGGTTCCGCATTTACTGTTTACTTTATATGATCATTTCGCTTGCGTAGGGTCTACGTGCCTCATAAAATTTAAAGAAATAAACACCTATTTAATCATATACGTGGATCCGGCAATTGAAAACATTCTATTCATCTTTCATTTTCGGTCAATTTCTTTATACATAATGTTCAATCTCTTGTGGTATTCGAAGTGATTACAATAGTTCGAAAGTGTTTCTTAGAACTTCAGCCCCATCCGCGACTATTTATTCCGCGTTAATATGTTCAAATTAATTGTGCCATCTTGAGTAAAATGCGAACATGTAGGCCACTGTTGGATAAGGCCGACACGACCAACCTGTTTAATCACATGTTCCCACATCCATGTGGATGAAATAAACCCATCAGGTTGATCAAAAATACTCAGCATGCATTATGGTCACACCCAGTACCGGTTCCGTGCTGTTTACCATCATCATGTATGGATTGTAAGATCAGAATCTGTTTGTCGAGCAGATGCCTGATGAGTGCAGACAGTAAAAACGGTTTCGGAGCGTTTGTGTGACGGGAATGCATGCAAATGAATAGTTTGTCAAATTAATTTTTGTATATTTCTCGACAATTTATATCTTTATGCATGTTACATCTACCCATCATTATTCGCATAACGAACAATAGTCTGTCCGTGTTACTAACGGAACTTTCGGCCTAAAATGATGCTATTGATTTGATGAATTATTTATATTGTCTTGTGCTTGTCACATCCTCGTTCGAAAGTGGCCTCAAAGTCAACTATAAATATTTCTTCTCATTATGCAATTTGTTTTACAGACGCGAAGTATTGCAGGGAAAGGGTATGATATGAATATACTCGAGGCTTGGAAAATGAACTACACTGGAAATGGCGTTGTTTTGACAATCATGGATGACGGTGTGGACTACACGCACAAAGACTTGAGGAGAAACTACGTATGTTTTCTCACCAAAATGTATAACCCACTAGGCACATTGTCTCAATGTATGATCTTCAGTGAATTTTAATGTTCCTTTTCTTAATTTTAAATTTCGTATCTGTAGTTCAAATTCCTTAGATTTTTACTGAGTTATCTGGTAAACCACATAGAATACGATCGCTGGTTTTATACTCAATGGGTGGTAACACGCAACACGAATGACATTTGACATATGATATTGTGTATATCATACCGCAAAAGTAACCTGTTTTAATGTAAGGTAATCTGAAAACATTGTTTCTTTTTTTATATTTTGACACTATTGATGAATAAGCCGTTAAAGCATGACATATTATAGTTTATTATTTCAATAGCAGAGCAGTGTGATGTAGTCAGTAAGCGTTCCTAAAGCATGTATTATGCCAATTCAAATTAAAAATATTCGCCAAAATCATCTTTTCCAGAAATCATTGGTGTGTATTAACAAGAACATCCATTCAAACCGTTGAAGGAAGATTATGATTTTTAACTGCACTCCTTTTGTATTTCAATTATCTATTTTCGTTTTAAACAAATCGGAGTAATAGTCGTTCAGAAGCATAATATGTGAAGCATGATTAAAAGAACAAAATTATTCATCATCTCACTGCGTCAATAATGAACTAAGCACCGGTTATCCTATCGCTATGTCGCCGTTTTATGTAAACTCCACGCTATTGATTATTAAGCAGCAAGAAAATGCCCCATCGGAACGACAGTTCAGTGAGTTACGCAGAAACTAGACCCTCACGTGATGTGACTATTTGCGTTTTTATCTTTTTTCACAATCAGGTAATTTGGCTTGCCAAACGCCAAACATTCACATTTGCTAACATTGCTTTAGGGTAAAATATTACTCGGTTCAAAGTAGTTTATCGATTGTCAACTCATTAGTCGAGCAGGTATGACCGACGGCTTATATACAATTAGGAGCTTTTTATAAAGGGTTCCAATATGCGAACACCTTTTGATTAGCGTTTGCATCCTTGCTTTTTGCAATAGCTTTAGTGCATTTTACCGTTTGAAGAACTCAGATATCGTTATTTATGTTAAGTTTATTAATACCAACATTTTCTTCACCCAATTCCAACTTACAAGCTTATGAGAAGCATATGCTGTCCACTAGTATCTTGAAGATAGCAAACTTTTATTTCTATCACGTCGGTCATCTTACCTCAAGAGCCAATGGGAGATTCTGCGCTGATGATTAACGCTCCTACAGGCGTACTTTTGTTTTCCCCCGATTGAAATTATCTTCGAAATTATGCGATTCATATTTTAATCATAACCGAATAGTTACTGAAAATTACTAACATATTAATTAAGCCTGCGAAACAGCAATAATAATAGGTACATTCTAATGCACCTGAAAACGGAAATGGTAGTTTATAATACGCAAAATGACGTGAAATTAACATGCGGCAGACCATCCATTTTTACAAAAAACTCTATAGGTCTCTCAGTTCATGGCCCAACGTTTGATGGAGTGGCAAAATGAATTCTGAACTGCAATACAGTTCAGAATAGAGCCTCTACAGAACTAAACCATATTTGAATGACGATATCACTAAACCGCTGCTCTAAAGTTTCAACATCGCATGTCCTCCCCCAAATGCGTAAATGCTTGAAGAATCAGCTACACAAGTCTTTTTCTAATGACTGCAGCGGTATTGAACTATTGAAATGCTGTGAGGTAAAAACGTTTGCAATAACGAAAATATATTACGCTGTAAGAACCTCACTATCTGACTCATACTCCTAATATAGCTGTGTTAATTTAGAATGGTTCCAAACTTTCCTTTATGTAGTAATTTGGCTTTATTGCTTTACTGCTAACTGCGAAAAATTTAGCTCACTTGACAAAACCCATCTTATGTTTCTACATTGTAGGACCCATTAGCCAGTTATGATCTCATTGAAAATGATCCAGATCCAATGCCAAACTTGAATAGCACCGAGTCGAAGTGAGAGATTATCTTTGCTTCTGATTATGAATTTCTGTACACTTTGTATTGATTATTCTGATTGATTGAATATCCTTTGCTTCGGAACAAAGAATTTAGTTTTCAAATTCCTATTGTCTTTACTTTATATATAATGTAAATGTGCATGCCAATTTAGTACTAATACAAAGAACTATAATAGTATATCATTAGTTTTCCGGATGGTTACGCATGCTAAACTCCTAGTTCCTGAAAATTCTGCATTTGCGCGTGTCTTATGTAGCCACTTACAAGTAATTCCATCTCCAGTTCTGCATTGGTGCACTGGTGTGCAATTATGCATTAGTTCTGTACTGCACAGACAACACTGCTATATTAAAATTTCACCTGTATTGAGCGGCATGCGGAAACTCGCTTGAGTTTCACTGTCCTTTTTATTTTACCCTATATCTATCTGAACCCGTCTGCAGTCTATGGCTGTGAGATATTTTTTCTTCGATTCAGGCTTCTAATCTTATACTACTGATACTTTGCTTACGTGACCCATATGATCCAATGACATTAGTCCAACATGGAAATTTCGACAATTTCAAATATTTACTTTAGTTAATGGCACTTAGAAACCCGTGTGCACCCGGCAGGCTTACTTCTTATATCTAGTGAGGTAAATGAAAGCGTGCGTTAACTCTGCCTTGTGATTATATTCAAAAATGAAATAGGCAGTTTATGTGAAAAAACTGTGACCGATGTCATTTAAGCATTTGTGAGTTTTACTCACCCCCATTCTGTCAATTTCATTATCCGAATTTCACCACCCCGGCTATTCTTTGTCATTTGAAGATGTATTGTAAAGTGTTCGCTTACGGCATGGACAGCAGTTAGTCCTCCATATTGCACAGATGTTCAATCGTGCAGCATTTCTGTGCCGGGCGGCTAACATCGTGCTAAATTGATTGACCAACGGTAATGAGCTGCATGCTGAAACACGCTGGAGTTTCACTGCATGCTGAAACACGCTGGAGTTTCACTACCATTTCTATTTCTATTCCCCCCTCATATCTGTCTAGGCCTGGGCAACCTGACAGCATCTTAGCCCACGTGCAGTCTCTGACTGTGCGGCACTTTGCCTGGATCAGCCTTGTGCTTTCATACCATACATCATACCTCCATATCGCACGTCGCGTTCAAAGAAAAAGACACCTCATTTCATTCTTTGCGGATAGTAAACTGGAATAAGCTGACATGGATCAAATGCTAACTCGACTAGCACGAAGTTCATTCCATGGGGCCTATTTCGACGGCAAAAATAATCTTCATGTTTCCTTGAACGGTGATTACAGCCCTTAAACCGAGCGATCCTAGCTGATGAATTACCATTTCTTAAAGCCTGATCTCATGTGATTCAACCCCAGAACAGTCTGTATTTTAATCACTAGTAAAACACATTGTTAATCAAAACGCGTCTAAAACCACAATCTGGGATCTCCAGGAATCTTATGGAAGCAAATTGAGCACCGTCGAAATGCCTTAATACATCCAGTCTATCAAATAATTTAGCGACGCCAGTAGGAGGATTCCGTTCAAAAAGACAGTGATACGGAAATCATCACAATTCCGGAAGCAAAATAATCCGGGTGAATAAAATAAAGGAGGCATCTTCCCGAGGATGACGTCTCTATATTGTTGGCAGATGAGTCTGTAGGAGGTAGCTGATGGATTTTACTCGAAATCTCAACGTTGTTCCCTAATTATTGACCAAACTTATACGTTTTAGTGGCATCATGCTAAGCTCACACTATGAGTGATGAGATCATCTGCTCTTCTAGAGTAGCTTTGAATATGTATTCAAAATTATAGCTTCGAAACAAATGATGTTTATTAATTGTAGCCACTCAAGCCCCGAATAACCAACCGTGTGACGTACAGGACAACTCCTCCTAGGATTGTCTAGTGCTCTCTCGCCATGTGCAAAATCCTCCGATATTGCAATTTTAGTGAGAGTCGTTAATGTTGGACCTGGTCACTTTGTTCTTAGTATTACTTGAATGGTGTCTGTTAACTTAAAAGCCCACGAACAAATAGTTGCAATTTTGTGCGCATTCTTAATTATTTATTAAGAGCACGTCCTCTCCTATAGGAAGTCTTGATGTGCAATCTGACGTCCTTAAACACAAATTGTCGTTGGTGGGGCTGCACTGAGGACTGACCTCGTTACTGGAATAACTAAATATATGTCGATAATTGTCTTGCGCGATACAGGAAAGGGGTAGTGTCCGCTAAGTTCGCTCTGCGTAACTTCTAGAAGCCTATAGGACTTTTGTTTTGTCTGCTACTACTAAGTAAGAACGCAACGCGATAACTAGTCTTATGTCGTAACGCCAGCATGAGAGTCCACACAATCAAGTCCAAAATTCCACCTGAACTTGGTGCGAAAGATTAGTACCTTTGTGACCCTTGATGCTCTCCAGCCTCCAAAGGAGCTACTCCTAGCAAGAATGCTGGTTGATAGATGTCAGACAAACTCAGTTTCAACCTACTTACTTGCGATTCTGGCATTTTAGCCAAAGGCTCTAAATGATATCCTCCAAGCTAATTCGGTCTGGGAAACCGAAAAGTATCAAGCCAAAAAGAAATAATATAAATAAAATGATAGATTTCGTGCTCCTCTGTTCGATGCTCACTCTGCTTTGAACGATCTCACCCTATGCAGTTCTCTATTAGGTAGCTTTGACAGAGGTGCATTTTCTCCATCAAGGTCTCCAAATCTAACTCTTTTGTATACGTCACTTACTCTTAATGCGACAAGGGCTTTATTTTGCTGCTGTACCGTTCAAGTTAACCGCGTTTAATGTACGCGGCTAGAATGCATCAAACAACAGTCAGTCTTGGCTCGTACACGTGATAGCCTCGATGTTGCCTTATGCTGTTAATCGGAAACGTCCATGCATGACTCCAGCTCGCTCACGGTTGTCCAGTTCCTCAAGCTTACACAAGTAATTGTTACACTTGTCTAGTGATGACGATGCCACATTATGCCATCAAGCCGGTGTCGAGAAGTTTGTCACGTTATGCCAGGACATGAACAGAAGCACAACGCTCCCGATCTGCTGATCCTCTCTGAGGCCTTGAGCACAATGTTGACGGGCAACTTAATGCAATACTGAAGTATTCATTTAACCTGGTCAGCAGAGCATCGTGTTATTTGTACATCGTTTACGCCGGCTTGTTCTAGAGAAAATAAAATTGTTGCGTTAGAAAGTATCTGCCTAATAGAAAGCATTTCTTTGGATATACCGTGCATTATGATTTGAGTACGTTTATATTAGAGACACGAAAGCTCTCGATATTGGTCTTACAATTTGGAACAAACGATGTCTATCTAATTCATTAGAAAGAGCGTAAAACTCCAAGCTACATATTCACAGATAATTCGTTAGCTACTTAACGGAGATGACGCCGACACCGAAAAGACTGGTAATCACCTGAGTACCGCTTGTCACCGAAAACGTTGCTGGAATTTTTTTTATCCATGAATCGGACTATATATTCACGCAAGGCGTTGTTCACTGTGGAATCTCAATGCGTTTGAGATTTTTTTTATTTACGTTTGGTATCGGCTGAAGAAAGCTACCATTATGTTATCTGTCAGCTAAATAGATTTCACAGGGTATAATTTATAATAACTGAAATAACATATATATTAACGTCAACTACCCTAGAATGTACAGAAGTTTATCAAACATGCACATCCCGTAGTTTTAAAATACGATTTTCTATATATTCTTGAAAATGTCTCCGCGTTAAGTTAACCAAGCGTTTCTCATGACTAGGTTTATCAAACTTTGTAGCATAAATTGGCAAATACCTCATAGTTTTATGAAAACACTACTTATCACGGTCTCGCTTTTTCTTCATTCTAAGTTACCAGCAAAACGATTACTAATTATTACTGATTTAGTTTTATAGCCATCTTGGTTTGATTTTCTCTTGTTGTGAACTGTTTCGATTGTTCGACCTTGCTTGCTGCAGTATCTTTTTGTTTCTAGCAAACATGGAACACGATGTGCTGGCCAAATTGCTGCCGAAGGAAATAATTCTGTTTGCGTAGTTGGTGTTGCCTATAATGCACGCATTGGAGGTGAGTCAGGAGTTTTTTCAACGAAAGACAATAACCGGCAATATCACACTTTTTAATTTGGCGAAGTTGATTATTAGAATTGGTTTTCGTTGTCTTTGAGTCGCTGTGATTAAGCCAATTAATGATATTGACAATGAAATGGGAGGTAAGATTTTACTGCTTGGTTTTGAGTCCCGGAAACTACTGTACCATTGACTTTTTAAATGTATTTCGTTGATTACTTTAGACACTTAGATAGATAGATAGATAGATCAAAGGATGGGTGGATGGATAGAAATAAAAGTTATTACATTTTTCAACCTTGATGCCACATTTGAGCAAGATCAGCGCAGTCACTCGAATAACCGATCCAAGGTAGGGTCAATTTGATGGAAATAGCAGTTTGGGGTATGCTTATTTCACCGGCACATACCCTTCACTATTGGTTTTATACGGCTGATAGTCATCGGTTGGATGCGGTAAGATTAATTTCTCTGATGCTTGAAACTTTATTGCGTTTTTGTAATGTAGCATTCGTCCCGCTTCGGATGATTAACTGTAAGTGTTACGTGTGCGAACCTCCTGGCTGCAATACTCAGTTGCTCGGCTTCATTTCTATTTTCATAGTCGTGCTTAGGGGTTAGTGTTAATCCAATTTGAGCCTCACAAGTATCATTATTACGTATGTATCCCTCTCCACGCGTAATTAAACTTCTAGCATAGTTGATTTCCACAGTAATCAGAAGGTTTTTTGGTACCGGTAAATAGATACTTTCGTATATTATGGTCCCGATTGGTTATATTAAATTGTGTAAGATGGCCTGGTACCGATACAATCGACTTCTCACATGAATAATTGGTCTATTTTCTAAGATTCACAGAAACGTTGGTGTACATCTTTTTACCTAGTTTATCTGCTAAAAATGTTATTACCTTTTCAATGGTTAACCTTACATCCCGTCACTAAAACTTGATCTGTTTTCGTTAATTCTTAATCATGCCAACAACACTGTTAATGTTCTCCATAGCCTAAAATTGTAGATCCCAATATATTTGAGTTTCAGGTAGTTGTTACCGATCTGTCATAAACATTCAACGGCATTATTTCTTTACAGGCATTCGCATGTTGAATCTTCATATCACGGACACTTTGGAATCCGAGGCTTTAGCTTTCCGAAACGATTACATACACATCTACTCTGGCAGTTGGGGTCCGGAGGACACCGGCAAAATGTATGAAGGTCCTGGTGTGTTGGCACAATCGGCATTTCAACAAGGGATTGTTTCTGTGAGTCAATTGCATTGATTTTGGAGTTTGGTTTGTTCGTGATCCGTCATCAGTTTATACGTTTGACACTCAGTCATAATCTAAATCATGAAGCCGAGCAAAGGAATGTGTTGCTCACATCCCCCGAAATTACACTCCACTACCGGTTTCTGGCTGTTTGCCGTCATCAGGTGGAGACAGTAAGATTAGGTTCAGTGAGCCTTGAAGCGGAGCATTATATAAAGCAAATTGTAAAGAGTTAACAGAATCGCATTGGCTTAACTTAAATGCACCAGCAAGATAAGTAAGGACGCATTACAATTTTAAGGCTTCATCACATCCTGTTCTTTTTTCTTCCTCATATCTGTCTAGGCCTGAGAAACCTGACTGTATCTTAGCCCATGTGCAGTCTGTGACTGTGCGGCACTTTGCCTGGATCAGACTTGTGCTTTCATACCATACCACATGCGATTTTGTAAATATTAATCCAAGTTGGCTATATAGGTTGTTATGTCTGTGATTTGCTACTGCTGGCCCAGCCGTGGGTTTGACAGAACACAATCGTTGCTGAACTCGTCTGTTCACCGAATGCAAGAATATCACAAAGTGAGTGAAAACCACAATTTGAACTCACCATCGATCTTGATTAATGATTAATTGATAGTTCGTTCACTGTCTATACAACAGAGGGTGCCCTCCTAAAAACTCCCCGTTTAAGCTTGGTTGTGGCATGACTTCAGTTTTGGGTCCACTTGCATGCGGGTTACTGGAACACTTCTTCAATCGGTCCACCTTCTTGGTCTTCATTCCGCGGAATTAATTTGAGTGTGCTCTTCTTCCGCTGACATTCCATGTTCTGGGGTTTTGAAGGTAGCGAAGACAGGATAGGACTGATAGGAATCATTGAACACAGTTTTCTCGAAATAGTTTTCTCGAAAGTAATTTTCGTTATGCCCCTTTCTGTTGCACTTCTGGAATCGGTGTTTCTTGAATGGGCAATAACGCACAAAATGCCATTCGCCACATTGCCGACAGTTGGATGGGGGTTTGGCATCTTGATCGACTCGTTGATCATTCTGACGGCTGCTTCGGTGCTTGACGGCTAAAACCACGGGCTCATTCTGGCAGGGTTTTTGTTCGACCAACGCAGTGTCGCGCTTCAAATTTAGCCAGCTCTGGCATTCGCTTGTGATTGACATCATGTTGATGTTCGGGTCTTAATCTAGTCGCGACAGTAGTCTCGTGCGAATCTCTTGATCCTTCTCTGACTGCAAACCACAGACGAATATCAGCAATCGAAATCGATCTTCAGTCATATCTTTGAACTTGAACCGTTCACACGCTCTATTAACTTTCCCTTCATGCGTTACAAAATCATCACAATCCTCTTTGACCAATTTCATGCAATTATATCGTCTATTAAACAAAGAAGACTGTTCACAAAAATTTCTTCTAACAATTGTACAATCTGATCAAAAGTGAATGCACTTGGGGATTTCGGCAAAATGAAGTTGATAAACTTCTCATGTTCCAACGTGCCCAGTTTTCTCAGCAACAGTCTCGTTTTTTGACCATCATCAGCGTTGTTGAGGTCGGATTGAAAATATCTTTGAATCTATTGAACCAAGATTCGAAGGTGAAACCGCTTTCTGGGTCGTAATTGAATTCGGGGATGCTGTTGATGATTGCATCCACCACTGGGTTTTGTTCGTCAGTCTTCTTGTCTTCAGAAATGACACTCAGATTTTTCAAGTGGGCTTGAGCTGTTTCGAATTAGCGTTGCTGTTGCTGAAGTATTTATTTCAATTCTTCTGTCATGATTGCCATTTTGAATTGCTGGGCTTTTTTCTCCCCGTCGCCACGTTGTTATGTCTGTTACCAAAAATTGAATTACTGTAAAACGCGAAATGTTAAACAATCGTGGACCAAACGCATGAAAGTAACGCGTCAAACCAGGTACAGTGCTTCAATCTTCTTGTGACAACTGTATGATAAACGTTATAAACATAATACAAAAGAGAAACTATTTGTGCAAACGCAACAGACTAACTAAAATGTAGTGTGAAAAGTATAACTGTCCGCAACAGTTCGATGTCCAGTTCTCGAAATGAGCTTTTTGTAATGAGCTTAGAGGCGTAATCCAAAGTATAATTTTAGAGCATCTATAATATAGATCTGACTCTCATTCATTACGTCCATACCAATGCCTCACTACAAACATATTTTTTACTTAAAAGTGGTTGCGTAGCCGCAGTTTTAAATCCGAACGAATTCAAATAATCCTATGAAGTAAACTTATTTGCCAATAATAACAAAGTTTTAATCTGTGCTGATTTTAAACCATGAGGTGGAAGTCTAGATATGCATCGTTTACGATACAGCTACGTTTGTGAACGATCTAATGCAGTCTTGAATGTGTAGAATGGTGTATACGATCGATAATTAGAGAAATTCCTTGGTAAAGTTATCGCATAAAAAATTTATCGGACGGATATTCTAACGATAAGAATTATTTAACGTTCGATTCCCAAATCATGTATATTCGTCACATTAAATAGCCTCTGCCAAGATAATCATGACTAGCCAATCATGAAACGACGTCAATTTCTTTCGAATGAACGCTGTCATGTTCAGTTAACAATAGTTCACATGTGAACGACCAAGGTCGATACCATCGTCAGCATTGGCTATACGTCATGGGAACTAATGGCTTTCCATCTAGAGAAGAGATAGAGTGCATCATCTTCACGCTGGAGAAAAGCATCATTCAAAAGATGCTGCTATAAACGTAGCTGTTCACATTACTATTTTCGTATGGAACTGTAGCATCACACAACGCTATTCGTACACCCGTTTTCAACATCGACCGAACTAGGCCAACAACAACATTTCGCAGATAAGAATGTGAACCCTGGAACAACGCCGTGATTAATGGGACATTGTGTCAGATATATTTCAATCGTAGTCTGGCATCATAATCCATGTTTCTGATTTCTATCTTGTGCGTATGATTTCCGAGTTTAAGAAAAGGTGATTTGTTTGTTTATCAAAAAAGCAAGTGAGCTGGCCTAATTATTCACTCTGAGTGACGCATGCAACCCTCTAATGCATATTCATAAAAATATTCGCATGGACGCTTCGCCTTCACAGGCGCTAACTAGCACTCATACTTATAAAATTTAAGTTCTTTGCTAACCTTCGCCATTTGTGGCGTTGACACGATGTTTCACTCCATACTAAAAGACGCGTGTACAACGCAGTGGTGTGTGCTACACTACTTTATGGCTGCGAAACCTGGTCTATTCGAGCGAAAGATGTCCGTCGGCTTTCTGTTTCTGACACCCGTTGCTTGCGTAGGATTGCTCGCATTCGGCATTGAATCATCACATTTGTTGCCTAACATTTTTGCAAAAGTATTTATGTGTGCTTGAATTAATATTAATACTGAAAATTCGTGTGCACGAATAAAGTCATTTTCTTCTTTCAACATGCGTTACTGAGTTTTTAATACTCATATTATACGTATGCCAATTTTCCTTCTTAATCCTTGAGCTATTCAAACACTGTATCACTCATCATATTCTAGAATTATATTCATTTCTTTCCGATAATATTTTTTTACTTTTTCCCTTTTACCGTTTAACTGGTTTATTTTAAAACGAATGCTACCTTACCTCGCAAAAACCCTGAACCAGAAGGATAATCTATATCACATGTTCTAAATTTAACGAGTATATTGCCAGCAATACACTAAATCAAAAGGATAATCTAAATCACATGTTGTTCTAAATTCCACACGTATGTTGCCCGCTTCATCACAACAAAGCAATTAATTTTTTATTGATGACGAAACGTCCTTAAACTACGAACTCGGCAAACCTCAACAACTAAACATTCCAATAGGAAACTTACAATAATGCCACCACTTAACGCAGTTTTTTACCCAGGCTTACGCATAACTATGTCCTGCGATATGGGATCTCAGGTTGCCTAGCAAGGATTTTAGCAAAGACATGTTAGAATTTGTAGCTGTTTATGCCGTATGGGGATTAGGATGCGGCTTTTCAATCTGGATCTCGTCCCAGAATGCGGTGGTCCATCTTCTGCAATACCTAACCTACATAACCTATGTAGTTTGATCTACTTCTCGACATGATAACCGAAAATGTTATCACGTATAGCATTATCACACATATTTCTGTTTTTACTACTATAGTCCGAGCAAAAACGTTAAATGTGTCCTTAGGCTAGTACTTTCGCTGCATATTACATATTGGCATTGGTTGGAAAATTCAAACAAAAATATATTGCGAATCCCTGTTGTGTTAGAAATTTGTGGTGAGAAGTCATTGTCCATCATAACACATCCATGTATATCAATATAAATCTCGACATTTTTACGACACTTTGATCCACCGAGCGAAAAGCTTCTTTGTAATCCTATATGATGTATATTGTTAAATAATGAAAAGCATGCCGCTGTTTTAAGTTTTTTTGAAGAGCCACAATATATTGGACACAACCTTTATTTGGATGGCATACGGATTCTTTTCAATTTTCGCTGATTACAGAATGAACTCAGCACAACATTTTTTAAACGAGGGTTTGATAACCGATTTGCCCTTACTCTGGACATTAGTTTGTGGCATGAGTGTGTTGAAGTTTATTCTAGCGCTATCACCATACCCCACCCCGATCTAAGAAGTACACAATCTATGTTTATAATAAGCCTCATCATTTCTAAATTCCGTATAGATGAATTTTTCCTTTGAATATATTGAATCATTGCTTGTCTTGGTTTACACTAAGGGATCCTTACATTTATATCAACTTTCCATTTGCAGACTGGTTAACCAGGTAACGAGTCATCGGCTTTTATGTTGAAGTAGTCGGGTAGCCTCGCGTACTTGCTTTGCTATCAGACGGCTTAAATTTAGGACATTAGTTCATGGTAGCGCTGCTAGAGTGTCACATACGTATTTCGTTTTGAAAAGGGTTTGTCCAACGAACCACAGATTGATTCCCAGTAAAGCGCTAAAGACTTATATAAAAGACCAATTTGCTTTTGTTAACACCACTCGCTTTGTTACTGTTTCAAGGTTAACTGATCCTAATCACGATGTCTCAACTTGAATCGGCTGTGGAATTTAACGCTGGGTGGTATGAGCAATGCAATGGTCGTTTAAACGCACTTTGAACGCTCGCCCGTGAATCACTTTGTGATTCTGAATTTAAACATTATGACTCGTTGTGCAAACCCTATTTAAAAGTGGATTCACATTATAAGCGTCATTGGATTTTTTTAAATTTTATCAATTGTTTGTACATCATGTACAATAATATCATAATTACTTCGTGACAACGCGTGACAAGATTTCATACAATGCCCGTTAGCTCATTCTACATTCATTTTAAGAATTGAGTTTAAAAGTAGAATATTATTGAAAATGGCATCATCATTTATTCCATCCATGCACCTGTTTTTACTGAAGAAGAATGAATGGTTTGATTCGAAACTACTCGACATTTAAGCTGTGCACTGATCTCTAGTAATTCAGTATATTTTAAACAGAACAGCAATTATACACATCATCGTATCGAGAAAAGTTTGACATCAATAGAAAACTCCTTTGACAAGTATGTCTCGAGGAAATTGAATAGAGGACAATCTGTAGCATTCGAGTGAATACTGGCGCTTGTCAAACCACCACCACACACTTGTTTCGCGTTTTAGGATGGAATCATCTATTTACGTTTGAATCCAAATGGTTTTTGTACTTCGGCCGTTCAATCCGTTCAACTTTTTGTGTACTCACGTATCTATTGTATTTCGCACCAGCTCTTTGCTCAATCCACTGTCCATTTTCGAACGTCTCCAATCTTGTTGCTGTCAGACACCATCTAACCATAGGTATTGCCGACTGCAGCTGGTAATCGTGTTACCCATGATAACAAGTCCGGCATTAAAATGTATGCCTAATGGGGTATATTATGACATTTTGCCCGGTGTATTGTATGCTATAAAATTAGTTCATTGCCTTTGAAATTTAGTGCATAGTTCACTGGCTTATAATCTTTTCAATGGACTGCAAAGTTACGTACTATTGCTTACATCAATTTAACAGGGCCGCCATGGTTTGGGCAGCATTTACGTATGGGCAGCTGGTAACGGAGGAGTTCTCGACTCATGTGCCTGTGACGGTTACGCTAGCAGTATATTTACCTTGTCCGTCAACTCGGTCGGAGAACACAACTCCCGCCCGTCCTACCTGGAAGAATGTTCCTCAACACTAGCGACAACTTATAGCAGCGGTGGTCCTTCTGAGAAAATGATCGTAAGTGTATGAGAGATTCCTGTGTTTTCTACTTTTATTCCCATACACCCATGTCGATCCGCTATTACGTCTTTTCATTATCGTCGTTCACATATCGGACAAACGTTATTTCTTATAGTTGGCATTCTGTTTATTGTAACCCGCTACGAGGTGCACTGATATGCAACTCCGCGATACACCAGTAACGGTACGCTAATTGACTTGTCACTAGTAATGAGCTTTATGCGATAACTCGCTGGATAATCACCGTCATTATCTATCTATCTATCTATCTATCTATCTATCTATCTATCTATCTATCTATCTATCTATCTATCTATCTATCTATCTATCTATCTATCTATCTATCTATTATTGCTCTAAGCAACTGCAACACGTCAGTATGTGAGCCCGGATGACCGTGCGGCGACTTGCTTGTCTACATGCTTATGCATGACCCACATCTAAAGCTATGTGAAGTGGATAATTGCAAACGACATGAAAATATACACCAGGTTCCTATACCCTCCTTGTTCACCGCTGTTCTTGTTTCACAAATTAACCGAGCCTTTAAGCGGGTTATTGAATCAACACAAATTTCAAAAATACTCAAGTGAGGTCGTTTACGTGTTTACCTATGTTACTGTTTCTCCGATCTTATTTCTCAGCGTACACTATTTTACCTTTATTTTTATAGGCAACAATAGACCCCAACCAGGGATGCACTACTTCTCATACAGGCACCTCCGCAAGTGCCCCGATGGCTGCTGGAATCATTGCTCTTCTACTTGAAGCCAAGTTAGTTTTACCCGTCCTTTGCATGTTCCAGAAGTCTTTATTTTCCTGACTGTTTATTTAATTCTTCCCGGACATGATAAATGGAGGTTGTCCTTCTTAAACAGAACGATGAAGAGCATGGTTCATGGTTCTGTTTAAGGAGGACAACTTCCTTCTATAATGTTTGGGAGACCGCAATTATTCCTTTGAGTTGGTGATAATCTGTAATCATACTAAGCTTTTCAAGAATGGATTGTAAAATTCTTATCACAGGGAAATAAGTATTGCGTCGGTCGTAGCCCAGATACTTGGGTCAGCCTGTCTTCGATGAATTACTTTGCATGAAAAATCGCATATTCGTGAGTAGCGACATGAACTCCGGCCTGTTAAATCACGTATTCGTTCACTGACGGGCACGAAAACAGTACCTTACTCAAAGCTCAAAATTGTGAACTTTCTTGATTTCAAGGTTGATGTGAGTACATTGTTTATTTCGTTGTACAATTCTACGTGTAAATGCTTCGGTTATACTCTGCCTATGGTTCTGGTGCGTTAGGATATATAATACTTTATCTACCAACACTCCCAATGTGTACAAAGTTGTTGATGTTATCCATTTTCATTCGCTTCTGGAATTAATGCTATAATGTAGGTGTGAGATGCAGGCGTGCTGCCATCCAGCGTTCGCAATAGACATGGTAAGAAGCTTTCCGATCTGATCTATGTTAACGATGTAATTCTCCTCTTTAATTCTTATAGTGATGCTTAGGCTAATTTGAACACTAGGCGCTATTTTACATTCTTTGCTTCTTTGCACCTTCCAAGGGTAAACGATATACACCAGACAGAAACTACACTAAGTCTCGATAAGACTAAACGTGCGAATATATACTGCTGTACCTATTCGATCAGCTGAAACAGCAGTAGCGCGTATTTGAATAATGAAATTTCGTAACGGGTTTTTTTGCCCTGCAAGTACAAGTTCCAAGAGGCATAATTTTTCGCATTTCGTTTTACGGATGGCAAACTCGGATTAACAAAACGCATAACTTGGGCGTCTCTATGTCTCCGATAATCAATATCGCCATCGCATCATCGCTAGCGTTAACTGATTTCATCGTATACATAATCAGATGATCAGAAGAGGAATCAAATTAATTTCAAGATTGAGCTCTTCCTCTACCGAGTTAATTCGTGATATGATCGTCGAACGCCACTTTCGTGAATGTGACAGATTGGTCAGAGTCATATCGTCTGATAATGCACACCCACTGCATGTGGTCCTTATGGCTTGCAGATCGTTCCCAGCTACGCGTAGTCAACATATCGTCCCGTATGCAAGAACTGAGAAATTAAAAAATTCTTTCATTCCTTACCTGGCTCGATATTTCGTTGATCATACAACAGTTATTCTCGATTTGAGGAAGAAACTGACAGTATAATAACTGAAGTGGGATCATCCTTATTTGACATGTCGTTTTTTTAAAAAATGTACATTTTATTACGTGCGGTCGAATTAATAGTATCGCTGAAAATTCGTGTACTCGAATAAAGCCATTTTTCTTCTTCTTCTTTAATAGCGATACCGATGTAACTATCAATAAACTAGTTAATAAATCAAAACCCCGCTGTTTTGACCATGTTTTGCGACTGAATAACTATAATCTGTTAACACTGTTTGGTATACCGCCTCTCATCTCTGAATGGCGTTCTTGTAAGTGGGCATACGCTAATTAGGCTCAAATAGAGAAATAAACCGACTGTATTTGGGGCGACTCGTCTCCTCGGTCGCTGTCCGAGATGATGGTCCACTCTCAGACATGGCTCATAATCGTGTTCATTGGCGATCTTTTTGTATGCCTGTTTTTTGAGTGCCATGTTGCTATAGGGAGTGGCGAAAAAACCAATGGTGCACGGCAGTGAAAACTGTAAGCAAGTCGTTATGATGTTATAGCACTACTCGTTTACATACTTGATTGAATGTATATATCAGTAGATGTGTAGGTACCTCATCTACAGATTCCGTAGCTTCTTAATTCGCTATCTTCCTTCTCTATTTTATTGTATTCTCGTTGTTATTGGCTATTGTTTGTTCAAAATTTCCTGCCAACGGACGGCTACCCCTAAAATGATGAGAACGATGGTGATTAGACCTGAACGAGCAAATGCTTATCTATTAATATTTTTCTCAGTGGTTGAATTCAGAGTAGCAATTAATAGCACATGAGCGTGTCTAATCTTACGCACCTTTCTGACTTTGGCTATTTCGTTTTTGCAGTCCGCGTCTAAGCTGGAGAGATGTACAATACATCACCCTGTTAACCGCAAATCCTTCCCCGTTTGTCGACGGTAATTTTTCTGTAAATGCGGCTGGTCGAGCATGTAAGCAAACTAATACTAATAATTATTTTAATTAAATATTTTTTTATTATCGCATGTTTTTCATACCATGCCACTATGGCCCACAGCACTAATGGTGATCTTAGGGTTTCGGCGCATATGGTTTAGTGTCGCCCACCGGACAGCGCATGATGCCGCTGCAATTATTTTTCCGACTATTGTCGATGTCCACAACATTCTATACATGCTCGGCGAACATACAATAACGAAAATAATAATAATAAGTAGAAAAGTCCTGCACGTTTTTTCATCCATGCATCTACTCCAATAGTTTGCTAGAATTCGGTGCATGTAACATGATTCGTCTCATCGACTCAAATTTGCTGGGCAATCTGTCACACCTCGAGATTCTGTGCTTTCAATTGTCACTTGAAAAGTTGAACTTCATTTGGAATTTCAAAAGTCTATAAAAAGCTACCTGATCAGGCGTGTATGCAGTTTGTGTCGGCAATATTTTTTACCAACTCATTTTTAAACTGGTGATCTAATAACTGTACACTTCACACCCCAACACCTTTCCGTGCTTGAGTTTCCTGACATTTTTCTTTCATTTTCATCAGACAGTATGCTCTACGGATACGGTTTAATGGATGCCGGTAAAATGGTACGCTTGGGTGAATTATGGAGAGGTTTGCCGGCGCATCACAGATGTACTTCAAGAATCGGGAATGTTAGTCTGTGAGTTTTGCTATCCGATATTTATCACAAGTACAATTGTCGTATCTTAACTATTGTTATTTGCTTCAAAGGAGATTGGAAGGACGCTTTAATCACACTTACGAACTAAATTTTACCGGCTGTTTCCCAGTGAAGCGAGTCGATGGGCAAACGTATGCTGCGTACGCACTGAATGCATCAGAGGAGGGCCATGCTGTTCGATATCTGGAGCATGTTCAATTGTATGCAGATATTTTCTATCAACGCCGAGGTGTGCTACAAATTACGCTCATTTCACCATCAGGTATGTGTGTCGCATTCCACCCTTTAGCAACTCCTGATTCTAGTAGCACAGCTAATATTACCAACACAATTTCAAAGTATGCGTGAACTTACGTTCAAACTAAACTATATGGTTCACTTTTTTCAATGTTGCGTAAAGAGCACTTATCGATTGAATTTTTGTATACCACTCAGTTACACTTTCATACACTGCGTACTAACGGATTTTATTTAAAACTCTCTGAAAGTTCGCGTTTTTTGCATTTTTGTTAACAGAATTAGGATTTATCGCTGCAGTGATTGTATATCAATTTAGTTATAGCCTAGATCGACTAACTCTAGATTTAGTGTGAATTGCGCCTTCTTGTAGATAAAGCAGTTTGCTCAGGCTAATGTTTACCGTCTCATATGCCGTATTAAAAATTCGTATGCCTTGGTGAAACAAAAATTTTCACGCCACGCACGAATATCCGTGAGGGTATAGTACGATAAGGGAGTAATCCATCCGTTCTGTCGATTTCATATTCATAGCCGTGGCTGACGATAGATGTTCACTCCGTAAACGCGTTGTAAACTGTTCTTTGACGGGTTTATCCGCGCGAAATGCGTCAACATATTAAAAAATAAATTGAAAATTTACGTGCGGAGAAACTTCTAGAGTTTCCTATTCTTTGTATGATATTCTAGACTATCGTTTACTCAAAAATGTTCAACTTTGTCCTTCTGTTTTTAAAATCAATCTTCGACATTCAAATTAACGATATTCATTAGTACCGCATTTTTTTAAATTGAAAATGTAACATCTAGGCAGTATGTTTAATCCTATTTACTTTTTATTCATGAGCTTTAAGTGGATGTCGTCTTTTCTGTAGATTACTAATATTTACTCCGTGTAATAATTGACCTTACTGCCCGGCACTTGTAGTCACTACGTACAAAGCTCTTTAGAATTATCATCAATGTCTTCTTAATATGTATGTTCAATTCTGCGGGTATGAGTAAGAACAGATCATTGGTTGTTTGTATATGTTTCACTAGTTGATACGGAATCACTGTGATCCTCTTTATAAAAACCTTGTTTCATTGTACAAACCAAAGTGGCAGCGGTTTCAAATTCGACCTTTAATGTTCAGGATGCACTCCAGAAACTTTTTATGTGAACCGATATATTTTTACATCCCATATGCATGTGCAGATAATGAGTGCGATGCAAATCGCACAAAGACTAGAAAATATTCTCGTTTACGCCTTTTTAACATTGGATATGAATTTAGTTGGGCAGCAATGTGTATGATTCTAGATTTATACCATCTTTCTTTCTTTCTTTTGTGCGACTATCTCCTCCTGGAGGATGGGTCGGCTTCATTGAAGAGTCTTGAAATTTGGGTAGAAAGCGGCGTTCACAGCACCACTCGGCGTTTGTTCGAGTCAGCGTCTCTAGCCTTTGCACAACCAAGTGCGACCTGAAAGGCTGCAGGGAATTTCCAAAAAGAGGTGGTGTGCATCAACTAACCGTCTACGAGACTGCCCTAGATGTTTCCTCGGGGTTTTATCCCGAAGCCTTCCCGCGATCGGGTATCCCGCAAGGCAACGGAGGTTTAAAATAAGGGTTTTACTTCCCTTATATGAAAAGCCCTTCCCGACTAACGAGCTACATCTGCCCGAAGCAAACTGGTTTTCAGGCCCCAGTCACGCCCTCGCCCCTTCTCATGTTGGTAGAAGCAGTTCCGCCGGGCTCGGGGAGCCACTCGTGCAGGTCAGAGGCTATTTGAGACGCGTGCCATATGGGAGCATTTTAAAAACAATGGGAGCTTATCCCCACTGCCACCCCCGGCTATTACAGTCTTTGGAACCATACAATGTGTATATTAAAATAAAGAAATCACCTGGTTATTGATCTCGTTTATGTTATTTTTGGCTATTTATTTTCTAATCTTAGGCACCGAAACCGTTCTTCAACCTCCACGTGTTTATGATGATCATCCTGGTAATATCGGGCTGCTTCGCTGGCCTCTAACGACAGTACAACTATGGGGTGAATCTGCTTTGGGTGTTTGGCGCATCCGTTTGGAGAATATTGCGGAAGGTAAAGTGCCTCTCTCTATGAGACCAGATCTGACGAAACTACGAGGCTATTGGAGAGCGGTATGGCTTGTGGTCTACGGAACTGATGAATTTCCTATACGCTTGCGGCCTCCAAAAACCGAAAATCCACCTCCGCCGGTGAGTGTTAAGAAAAACATAAGTATTGAACCGGTTTCGAGGAAACTTCATTTACTATTATTCCTTCAAATTGAGATATTAGATCAAGTCATTCATGTCCATCATTTTGATTATACTTTAAAATGAATCGATTGGCAACCTTATTCAATTACTCGTTTTGAGGTTCTACACAAATTAGGCTCCATTTGACTATACTCCGTTGTATTCTATTTGAATATGGTATTCTTTAGCTTATCATTACTCGAGCAAGAGGAATAAAACCCATGATTGAACGCGCAGTTTATGTGGTTACAATCTTGTGCACATTTAAGAAAGCATAAACGTAAAGGCTAACCAGAGCTACTTTTTCAGCCCAATCCTGTTCTATGATTATTTGTTTATCCTAAAGAACGGGCGTTGTCGAATTTCGCTAGCTCATCATCATTTATTATGCATTTGAAGATATCGAAATCATCACACTGTTTAAGAATAAAAATGACCAATGAGACTGCATGAGCTACTTAGGAGTCTTGCTTCTGGTCATCGCAAAGAAACTATCTACTCGACTTTTGCAGCTGAGGTTATGAAAGTTATCTGATAGATTATTCTGTGAATCTCAGTATAATAGAAGATATCATCTTCTCTCTGAGCCGGGACAGCTTCAATGGACATATTGGGAACAACAAATTTCGGTATACGATACTTTATTGTGTCAACGAAAGATTTTGGCTGCGTTATCACGGAAAGCCTCTTCGATCTGCTCGAACTAATAGGCTGGTCTACACGAATGCTTAGACTTTTTAACTCCTTCTTCTGTACCTTGAATGGTCAGTCCACTCCGACGTTTGCATTTCAAAAAGAATTTAAATTCCCTTTAACGCCAAACTAGGCTGTTACTAACATCACACTTTTCTGCGTTTACTATTATCTGTTAACGAAGCACACTTTAGAATGAGAACAGAAATTATTATCCTAAGGATGATATATAAAGGCATGCTGTGTCATCTGCATCGAGCACAAGCCATGTTAAGGGATGTGCTAATTCGACAGCTGTTGTTTACAAACAATGCAACCACAATTGCTCTTTCCTGAAAACAAATTCTTTGCTTTTTATTGGCATGTAATGATTTTCGCTTGTCACTCAGCGTGAACGAGGTCAAATTTCTTCATAATTAAACTGTGGCATCGCCCCCACAACTGCTGAACTTTAACGCTGTAGTGCACTCCACTTATATCTGATTTATTATTCTGGATAACCTCTGTTGCTAACCTCGAGCAGTGGATTGGCGGCGAATCGGTCTTCTGGTTCCATTTGAACCCCAGAGTCTGAGTCAACCGTGATTAGACTAAGGACAAATATGATGGTATTCATGCTTTCGCAATAAATGCCATACTTGAAAAGAACTTAGATCACCCACGAAAGACAAATAAGATCTAAATACTTCTCAATTACGGAATCGTAAATATATCGTAAATAAAGATATTAAAAGAGTGAAGAAATGTTCTCTAAAGCTGCTTTATGTTCACTTTTCTGCTAAAGCGTTACATGTGCTGACTAGGTCAAGTCTATAGAACGGAAAACGGTTGTATCACTAAGGACCTACTCCATGGTGAATTGAAGACAATTATTCGGCATTTGGGTAGGGCGGACATTCGGAAATTGATGAGAACTTCAATTTATCATCGCCACACTTTCAAACTAAAACATGAAAACGACAAATTGTAATTTGTAGGATTGTGTAAACACCAATTTTCTACCAATACGTTCAATAAAATATAATTCAACATTTATGAGTGGAGTCCTGATTTTATAGGTCCTTACTTTATCAAGAATCTATAAACTGCTAATTCTGTGGAGTGTAAGTGCTGAGGATGTGAGCGACACATTGCACTAATAATCCTAAGTTTCATTTGTGCCCCGTGCAGTCTGCTTTGGGCATACAGACCGTATGTATGTGAGATCACAAGACTGATCCAGGCAAAGTGCCACACAGTCATGGACCGCACGCGGGCTAAGATACTGTCAGGTTTCTCTTGCCTAGAAAAAGTACAATAGAAAATGGCAGTTAGACTGCATCGTGTTTCTGCATGCAGTTCAGTGCTAGTGGCAAATCAATATAGCTGCGCTGTCCAAAAGTGCGGCACGATTACAGATCGTAAAGCTAACTGGTCAACAGATTATTGTGCACAGTCAAGATTTTCAATAAAGTATGAGTCATGAATCATTGGTTTTATACATTTATCATCAACTTATTGAGATTTTTTCTAATCCACTCCCTTTGACATTTGTAATCAAATTGAGTGATTTTTAGTGACTGTTATCAATGTGCTGTTTTTCCATTGCACAAGCTTCTTTTTATCTTGGTTTACATAGGAATGGTTTGCTGCCTTTTCAAAATTCGTAGTCAATGACTCGGACTGGCATAAGGCCTACACGGTAAGCTTCAGAACTTTTACACAACAGCCTGCCTATTCCACTCCTAATTTATGTTTTAATGAAATTGATTTGTCCTTTCAGTGCCATGCGGAATGCGCCCCTGGCGGTTGCTCTGGCCCGGCTGCTGACCAATGTCTTGGAGGCTGTTTGCATTTCGCTACAGAGTTCCGGTAATTGGAGTAATTTGTTGATTGTATTTTCTTTATACAGCAGAGTAACATATAGGGTATTCTGCGGCGTTTTTTGATCACATTTTTCTGTTTCGTGTTATCGATGGCACTATTCGCGATAGCCCTGATTTAGATGCGACTGACCGTCACCTATATATTTTGCTTTCTCGAATCTTGTTTTTCTCATAGATTATTTCTTTTTTTACCGATAACTGTCTCACATAGAGTTACGATTTATTATTACGTTTTCTAGGCTGATTCACGAATGTGATCTTTCTTAACTAAATATTTTAGCGGTAATTATCCATCTGAGGATCCTGTTGGCGTTTCTATTGGGAACAGAATAATTAAATTAACCTTGTAGTTTGCTAAGCATCGTTGTGCATTCTACATGTGTGAAGTTTGCCATTGCTATGTGGTTGCAATGTAGCTGGTTTCCTTTTGTTTATCAGCATCTAGGCTGAGGTATTCGACCAAAATCAATAATCTTATACTCAATCCGTAGAAGCACAACTCTTCAGATATGTGAGGCACAAAAGATGCCGTGACAGATCCGCGTTATTCCATTTGCCTGTGTACTGAGCGTTCTTGTCAACTGACCTTTTTAATGGAACATAATCACATCTTTCACTGTTAGATGTGGGTGAAGTTATCTGGAACGAAGTCAAATGACGTTGTGTAGGAATGGTTAGCGCAATCTGACTTAGATTATGTCCTTGAATGCTAGCTTGATTTTATACATCTATCTATCTGTCTGTATGTAGTAGTATACTACATTTAGATAGTACAGAATCCATAATCGTTTGATTATCTTTCGAGTTTCCGTGATGGAATTTAACTTTTTCACTTCTTGATAAATGTGGAACGAAGAGGTCTTTGAAAATTTGCAATGTGTTTTTGTACACGAAGAAACCATATAAATACGTTCGAAGGATGAGCTCTTTCAGTCTAATCTCTGCTCCATTACCGTGTTGATAAATTAACGAAAATACATTCAAAAATCTCCTTATTCGACTTGTCTTTAGATCCTCGTAGTTTTTTACATTGCTTTATCAGCAAGCGTTATACTTAATTGTGTTCTCATTCCGACGAAAACGTCTTGCTTTTCCGATCGACATTTGCTGCATTTTTTTCTTTCACTCCATCGCTTGTGGCCCATTCGGCTGCTTACATTTTTCACTTTATTATTATTTACTCGGTGTTCTTAATTTGTTCTAATTTGTACCTGATTTTTGCAGCGAATGCGTATCCACTTGTCCTTCTGGCACAACACCCTATGGTGCTTTACGCATTACCTTACCGTCACAGAATACCTTTTGGGCCCCATCTCATCGCACCCGAATTAACAAACCTGGCCGCAGTCACGGCGCAAATGTCGTCTGTCAGCCTTGTTGGACTTTGTGTGCTGCCTGTGTCCGGCCCCATACTGAATATGACTGTACAGCATGTGCCAACGGGCAACATCTCGTCCCTCTGATCGTTCCGTCTCAAAGTTCAGATGAACTTGTCCACCGCGTGAACCAAAATTGGAAACTCTTGGACGTGGCCTTGCCTGAAGTAGCCGGCATTTGTCGTTCAGATTGCCCTCCAGGTTTTTTCGTAAACAAATCGACCAACACGTGTGCTATGTGAGTTTATTGATTATATCGAATATCTCCGTCGACTAATTTTTTGATTGATACTTGCTGTATTGTTAACTCTTTATCAATCATTCCAACGTGGCATTGCACAAAAACGTTGAGGCTGATATAGTTTCTCACAAATATCCTCTCCGTGGAATTTCATTATTGGAATTTTATCGTCTCAAATTTATCACTCAATTGCCTCTGATGGTTGAACTTAGGCATTTCTGATCTTTTTGCCAATACTTATTTAATAGTGTTGTCCATGTGCAGCTAATGTACCCAAATTTACCCGGTGAACTCAAGTCGATGACCAAATAAAGTAATTAATCAAATTAGTTCTCCATTCGGGGTTTTCACATTCGCCTTCTGGTTCTTCGTTCATTAATTTGGTTGTGTCTATGGTAACAGCGCTATTGTGAAATACCAAACGAGAAATGACACTAAAGCTTCATGTTAGGTAGATCAATATCTCGGTTCTGCATGGATTCGTCCGTACCGCCCTATTGGTTTTCGTAAATTGATGTGTTCGCCTGTGGTTTGTTTCAACAAAGCTTCGCGCATGCGGGTATGTACATGTCATTTAACTGAAAATTTTGCTCAAAGCGAATGGCATTGTATGTTTATTAATTCGCAGTATTGCTGATTTTTGTTTCATTCTTTTTGCATCAATTCCATGTAAGGAACTTTATCCAAATACTGTTTAATTAATTTATTTTTGAAACATCTATCTATTTTGTTTTTTCATGCTTCTAATATTTAACATTGTTGGTCAGTTGGTGAGATGTGATGTTAGTATATTTTGATCATCATCGTCCATTACACGCATCGATGCTTCACTGTCGTACAGTCAAGGTTGAATTACGCTTAGCACGATAATGACAATGGAAGCATTAAATCACTTGGAACAGTTTAGGTATCGTTTCGCTTCGTCAGTTCAGTTGTGTCAATACAAACGAGGTTTAGGTTTAAATTGCATTTGCCTGGCCGATAAGCCTACTTGTCTAATCAGTGTGCACGTTAATATTTATCTGTTGCTGAGATGTACGCCGAATTGTAAAGATATCCACCCCATTTAGCTTGTTGACCAACATTTGTTATTTAAACCGCCTCCAAGTGAAGTCTTTCACTATAAAGTTTCACACCTCGCGTTATCATTTCCACGTTATCAAGATCGACGCTGTTACTTGCTTCCAGAACGTGTTTAGATAGCGCTGAATCTCGGATCAGTGATTGACGTTCACTGGAATTGCGATAATCTTTTCTTATTCGCTTTTTCTAACCGTTTATCCTCGTACGAATTTCTCTCCACGTTTGTCCGATATAAACCCGAGCAACCATCGCACTCGATTTTGTTGACAGTTAGTCGTACAACCTAAAAGTCTTATATCTTCCGATGAATTACTAATGAGCGAAGCGTTCTGTCTCTCTTATTTGTTACTCTTATGCTTTAATTATAAAAGATTTTACTGTTTCCTTCGGAAGCGCTTTTGACAACTGCAAAGTTAGAACTACGGTCTATCGTAAGCCAATCGGATGTGGTTTTAAGGCACACCTCTGCGCATTTTAAAATGTATTTAAGTCAGCAATAAAATCTCCAGCAATGTTATCGATAAAAATCATGCTGACGCCCTTGCAAAAATTGCTCTAGCCGATTCATTGCTAACTTTCTATTTGTGACTTTTGATTCCCGATTGGTCTCAAAATCTATTTATATATTTTGCTAACAACTGAAGCGATTTAACAAGTTACACCTCTATACAATGATAAAGCGCATACACACTAGGTTGAGGCGCACGTGCAAACTGAAATCATGTAGCATGAATAAACGGAGCGACAACAGTGAGATAGCGTCATTGTGGCTTTCTCTGGCACAACGTAGTGAGTCAAAATATAAAACTTACATTGGCCGGAACATATCTAATCAATAAATTAAACAGCTGAGTTACGCAGAAACACTCTTAATGGCATGGACTGCAATGTTATCATGAACCTCTATATCTCCTTTATATGAATAAGTAGCTGATGTTTATAATTGGAATCCTATTTGGCGACGTCTAACGGTTTCGATTTAATGGTTGCTAAACCTAGTTTAATTAGGCATGACTTGACTTCACACATCCTGCCGTGAAATACGACAAATAAAGCGCTTATAGATTGTTCTTTACAACGCTGGTTGTGCTGCCAATTGCATCGTCTGGTAACAAACAACTTCGGCCAAAACAATTTTCTGCTAAACAATAACAACGTGAACCACGAACAACGTACAAATCGTGTCATGCATAACTCGTTATACATCAACTAGTTAGGAACTTGAGATTAGTGTGGGTGCACTTTCATATACCAGTCAGTTGAGCAACCTCATTTCCTTAATCATTGTAGGTGCATGGAAAATTGTGCCGAATGTACTGGGTCTGATTCGGCACATTGCTCGCTCTGTAAGCCGGGCTACCGTTTACTCATGGGTCGTTGTGTTGACGGCAACTCAGTGGATGGTCGTTGCGAACTCGGTAAGTCATTCGAATTTCCATTCACTTTTATTTGTAGCTATTAAATTTATCAAGATGACACGGATATATTAGAACCTCATTCGACCGAGAAATCTTCCTTATTCATGCGGTGCTTGCTAGCCATGTTTGCAACAGTCACGTTTTCCACAAGCTAGCTCAATCAGTATAATGCAACTAGCCTATTGTTTGAAAGATCTTCCTTTTTAGTTAAATGAGCTTACAGTTTCCTAGCTACGACAGTTTACTCCTCTTTCACACATCAATGAACAGGTAGTTTAGTTTACTGTAACTTGCACGAACACTTTCCGTCAGTGTGAAAATGTTGCTAAAATTATGGTATTTCGTCAGGACTTCTGCGTAAATAACTAAACATTTTTAAAGACACTGTTCTGCTCACTTATCAACCTGTTTCTGGCTCCTAGGAGAAATTAAGATGAGGTTTAGTGAAACTTGAATCATTGCTAAAGTAATGGGCAGTAATTCTTTATGGTGTGTACATGTAAAAGACTTGAGTAACATAAGACGTCGGCCGTTTATAAGCTTTTAGACCGCTTGAATAGGAAGCACTTTGTGACTGTATTTGAGCTCTGTAGTTCGTTTTACTAACCTAATATAAGATTGGTACTAAAGCCATACTTTGCTTACCGCTAATTCCTCGTTTCAAGGCTCATTGCTTATAACCAGATGTGGACAATCGATTAGAAAATGGTCATAGATTATAGACGCGGATGATCCAAGCCACACAGCACAATAAACAGGTTTATCTTAGTATCGCAAAACAATGACCAACGAATGGAAAATAAATCCAACTTGTGGCAAAATAATATGTTAGATATATTTTGAATTAACAAACACTTCATTTTATTAACGTTTATATCGCAGTCACGTCGAGACTTCGTTTATTAGAATAGCTGTCATTGGTCAAATCGTGACTTCTTATTTAGATACAGTAACTTGTACCCGTTTCTTGATGCTTTTTCTTTGCCATACGCTGTTTTTATTGATTTAACGAAGACATTCGACTACGTCAGCAGGGAGGGTCTTTTCAAAATGCTTGATCTGATAGGCTGCCCCCCAAGACTGCTCAAACTCGTTATTTCGTTCCACTCAGGCATGAAAGGCTCAGTCCATTTTAACGGTTTCAATTCAGATGCCTTTGAAATTCGCTGAGGCGTCAAACAAGGGTGTGTTCTTGCTCCCACGCTGTTCGGCATTTTCTTTGCTCTGCTTCTGAAGCACGTTTTTAGGACGAGTACAGAAAGCATTTACCTACGCACGCGAAGTGATGGCAAGCTTTTTAGCCTAAACCGGTTGAGAGCTCTCACCATGGCACGGGATGTGCTAATCCATGACCTGCTGTTTGCCGACGATGCATCCTTTATTGCTCACTCCCAAGAGAGCCTCCAGTCGCTAATGGACTGTTTTTCGTCGGCAAGCAAAGAATTTCGGCTAACAATCAGCTTAAGCATGACCAGAGTCCTTGATCAAGGGACTGTATCGCCTCCAATCTTCACTGTTGGAAACCAGCACATCATTTCATATATCTTAGTTCAACCATTGCGGCTAATCTCTCGCTAGACACGGAGATTGATAAGCGGACTGGCAGAGCAGCTGTCATTCTGTCCCGATTGAGCTCTCATGTTTGGGGTAACCGCAAGTTGACTGTAAAGACAAAGATGATGGTATACAGCGCGTGCGTACTAAATACTTAACTGTACGGCAGTGAAGCCTGGACCACCCAGGCAAGACACGAACGGAAGCTGAATGCTTTCCATCTACAAAACATCCGTCGTATCTTGAACATATCGTGGATGGACGGAGTGACTAACGCTGAAGTGCTTTCAAAAGCTGGTCTACAGAGCATGTTCACCCTACTTCGACAGCGCCGCCTGTGGTGGCTCGGCCATGTCTACAGAATGTAAAATGGTCGTATTCCGAAAGATCCACTCTATGGTGAGTTGCAATTAGGAAGTCAACCATTGGGCAGACCGCACTTGCGTTACAAAGACGTTTGCAAATGAGATATGAAAGCTCTTGGCACCGACCCCGAGAGTTGGGAAGAATTTGCTCTTGACCGCTCACATTGGAGGCATTGTTTAAAGCCCTGTCTGCAAACTGGGGAGGAGCAGATAAAGCTGTTGGCTGCTGAACGCAGATCACGCCGCCGGCGTGCCAATGACGCCCTACAACAGAGTTCTGCCTATCTTTGCAAGCGCGGCGGGGGAGAATTTGTTCCTCCCGAATTGAACTGTTTAGTCATTCAGAAAGTTGTAGAACATGAAAATTCATGCGATTGTGATGTACATCCATGGTCGACATCGACCGAAGTAGGCCAACAGACGTGTTTTTCAGTGATTATTTGTTCGTTATGAACTTCACATAACGTGATATACCACGTTTGTTGCTACTTGAAATTTTCCTTACATATGCGTTTGCTCCCTCTGATAATCGTTGATACGGGTGGGTCAAGGTTCATTTTCCTTGGTCGCTTTAATCGTCGTCATAGATTATCCTGCCTTGTCAATTTTGTCAGCAAGTCTATTTTTTGATAATTTCTGTAGCTGCAAAATTTACTCATAGAATCCAGTTTTAACATGGATAACGAATTATAAACAATAAAATTAGATCTCCATAACATTAGTTGATAGCCTTAAGAGGCGCTGATAAATCGAATGGATGACGCTAGGAAACTTTATATCCAACATTATAATAGTGCTGATGGAATAACTTTCCTTCACAAACTAAACATTTCAATACGAATCACTCACATTCCGGTTCGTTAGACAAAATATTTTTCATCGATGCATGCATGTTAGAACAGGGTATTAAATTTTTCTTTTCTATGAAGTTTGCAAATGTGTAACCATTTATGCTGTGTTCATTCTTTCCTCAATCTTAGGCAAATATTTAAATCAGTCACAATGCGTAGATTGTCACCCTGCTTGCGAACCGTATGGTTGCCTTTCAGAAAATGGGCTGTGTTACCACTGCAAGAGTGATCATCCGTGAGTAGCTTTCAGTTATTATTGTATGTCCATGCAGCTTAATGGTAATGCGCCTACGACAAGCAAAGAAAATTGCTTCCACTTTGTCACAATGATAACTTCAACTTTTCATTACAAATTTTGGTCATTTTAATGTATATTAATGTTTCGGATCAGTGGTATCTATTTTCGTAGCATAAATGCCAAAATATATATTTGAAAGCACCGGTTCATGTCTGAGGGATCGAAGAGCACAAGAAGTGCATTAAGAAACGTTCATGGGATTGTAGGGCGTATCGGGCATTAATCAAAGACTCAGCATTCGCTGAACGTTTTTTGGACACTGGACTTTGACTGCGTACATGCGCTGTGGCGTACGATTAAGCCTTATGTTGAACGTTTGCGCGTGGAAGCAGTGACAATCCCTAAAGCTAGAAGACATGCGCTTAACACGTTAGACGAGACTGAAATATCTACAGTATGACACTCGGCGCTGCGACGGACGAATATTAATTAAGATGCAATTCTGCCAAACAATTTTAATTAATTTTATAGCAGACATTTCATTTTTTCCCCTCATTGTTCCCCACCTCCCCTCGCCTGCATCCCCTATAATTTTTACCGGTCTACTAGGAGAAGGATTCCGTGATTATCAAAAGAGGCATTAAAGTTATCGCACGACTAAGCTATCCATCTACCGAGTTAGTTCGAGATATAATCGTCCATCGACACTTCTGTGAATGTGACAGATTGGTCAGAGTCATTTTGTCTGATAATGCACACCCACTGCATGGGATCCTCATGACTTGTAAATTGTTCTCATCTACGTGAAGCCAAATTCTCGTCCCTTATTCGAGAACTGAAAAATTCAACAATTCTTTTGTCCCTTACCTTTTCCGCTATTTGGTTGATCGATCGAAAGTTATTCTTGGGCTAAGGAGGCCACGAACAATGTGAATTACGACATTCAATCCTCACCTTCACAATGTTTACGTAACGTTTTTTGTAAAACTATTTTTGTGTGGTTGAATTAGCATTATTGCTGAAAATTTGCCATTTTCTTCTAACCTAGTTAACTTACTGCATAATTGTCACACGTTTAGCCACGGTGTCAATTGCCATTGACCGATTTTACGCTGTGCTGGTTAAATAAGCCCATTGATCTTATATTTGTCTATACTACTTGACATTCCCTAAGTTTTCAATAGGTTGTTCAATGATATGATCAATTAGAGGTGCTGGTTGGAGTGCTACTTAATCACATTCCTCATTTAAACTAATACTCTGAATCTCACGAAGCTTCTGTGCCAGAAGTGAAACGTTACCCAAAAGGCTGCTCTTAGTCTTTTGTAAAATGTTAGAATATGCAATTCATTTTAGTTTGGTTATTGTTATCTGCAGTGGTCATTAGGCTTTGCTAGCTGTTATATTTGATGATGAAAATCATATTACGATAGTAAGCTATTTTTGGAACCTATATACATCAGCATTCAGACATCGTTTAAAATTGTGTTCGACTCACATGCAGAAACTCGCGGCTTACGATTTGGATACATATTTTACCTAATTTCTGTCGTCATTGTTTCCAGTAGTCGTCCATATTATCCTACATGCGAACGATAGACGTATTTTATTAGCGTTTATTTTCGATCATTTACTTGAGTACAATCTATTATGTTGTTGGCCAGTGTATTTCTAAAGATCGCTTCTCCGATTTATTGCCAGATTTCTTCACCATGGCATCTGTGTCCAGAGTTGCCCTCCCAATTGGTATCCCGGTTTGCAATTAGCGCATCCATTCGTGACAACGATAACATCTTTAAGTGGGAGTACAATCGCGTTGCGTTTATGTGAACCTTGTCCACCCGGATGTCAGATGTGCAGGTCTTCAAACCAATGTGTCAAATGCCTTCCAGGTTTAACACTTGTCGGTACAATGTGTATCAACCAGAGGTATGTACCGTTCAGAACTAGTGCATATGTTCATAGGTGCTGTTCCAATCTCTACTTCCTTAATTTTTATCGAACCCTCGGTTTTTTTAAATCTCGCATGTGTAATTTATTATTTGAAATTCTTCTCTGTTTTTCGAAAGAAATTCTGTTGCTTCCTAATCTTTATCATTTTCGAATAGCTGAACCATTCGAGGTAAAAGTCTCTAGCACATCAATTCACGCAAATTAATTTCTGATGAATATATATAGCATAAGCCACAATGTATTGGGATCCTTGCTGGAAAAGCTGGAAAATACGGTGTCCGGTCATTTAATCGTCAGATACTTAATCGCCGACATTTAATCCATAGACACTTAATCACCAGGCAATTGATCCCCAGACATTTAACCCCCAAGTTCATCCCCAGTCACTCAATCCCCAGTGGTGGGGTTCATATCAAACAGAAGAAGAAGTATGCTGAGATTTGCGCATTCTTCAGAAGTTATCAAACTGACTGACTGAAGATTAAATGATTGGGTATGAAGTGACTTGTGGTTAAATGTCTGGTGGTTAAGTGTCTGACGATTAAGGGTCAGTAAACCGGAAAATACAGTGTTTTATTATGCCTTTAGTTTGCTGATCACCTTCTATTCCGAATACTTATTATTTCACATGTTGAAAATTTAAGTTCTGTATTCCGTGTCTAGCGAAGTAGGAACCTTTATCAATGTACTTTCTGACACTTTTTTTGCAGAAGCACACATTTAAAATTTGTAATCCTTTTTGCAGCTCCGTAAGCGATTGCCCTCCACAATGTATGACTTGTTTTCATAACGGTGCGAGCTGTCTCTCGTGCATCGGACATCAGCTACTCGTCCCTTCTCTGCAGTTGGAGGCTAGTTTTTCTGATCATGCAAAAACAAGCTTGATTAATTTCGGGGATCCTTCCTATTTCTGTTCAGATCATTGTCCCCAGGGAACCTACGCAGATCACTCGGAATCTGTATGTCGCTTGTGTCCACCATCGTGTACCGATTGTTCAGGTAGGTGTCTTCAATCAATTCTGTCGAATCTTTCGAATTTGTATCTTAAATATATTTCATCTCAATCTTGCGATAATCCGGCAGCTAAGTTAAATGTTACAGTTCTCATCCTCATCTTGTGACGTAGTTTGGATAGTTGCTGAAACTCCTATCCTTTTATTCACGAAGTGTTTTGTTAGGTTCCTCAATATCGTACATTCGGTGAACATTTGGAACTTCTCCGTTCATTATATACTTATTAAATTCTATTAGCAACGATTATTTTAGCAATTTTGTTTAGCAACACCGCCACGATTCCGTTTAAGTGTAACTTATTTAGAAATGACCGAAGTGCTCTTGTTTAAATTATTCGTATCACTGATACTGAATATTTTGTGTTCTCTACATACTTCATTTCCCGAATCTCACCATGCCAATTGACTCGCTTTTAATTTAAACAATTATATTTTCCCGTTTGTAAGCCAGAAGCAGGGATAAGGTAGTGTAACTTTAAGCGTATCCGTCCCTTGACTGGTGATGAACACGTTATTTATGAAACGTTGACTGTATAATAAATTATATTCTATCAACGCTTTTAGTAAAAACATCAAATCGCATCGTCATTGACTCGCCTAGCCCGTGCCAACATGACTCATCTCGCCACAAGGCTATGCGAAACCTTCCAAATGACTAATCTTGGCTCAAATTAGAACGAGTGTATTTTTCTATTTGCAGAGAACCAAAATGTGTTGTCCTGGCGGTCCACTAGTCAGTCAGTTTAAAAACCAACAATTGAGACGGTGCTCAGTGCGGATTTCACATCATAGGCACGCTTTGAGCATGGTTATAATGACTCAGCTAGAAGGTTTCGACATTTTGCTGTGTTGCGTTATACTTAAATAATTTCTTTGTTTCACCATACCGAAGCCTCTCCGGTGCATTCGTTTGTTTTGTTAACGAATAAATTAGATTGTTTGTTGCGCCTTTGCCGATTACATTATATTATGAATTGTCGTGTTGCATATAGATTCTTTTCAAAATTTTCATTATACATTAACTGCTATGATGCCGGCTTTCATGTAGTCTGAAACGGAATATTGCCTATAGTCTAATATAAATAAGTGTTTCGCATAGATTTCTTTGTTAACTGCAAGATCACAATAGAAACTATAGATATACTTGTTTCAATTTGCCACCTATCGATTTCATCAATTTTTCACGTTAGTTAATAATTTATCCGTTTTTATGTTTCGGCTGGAGCATTGGCGTTAAAACTATACTTATTTGTTAATGACTACTGGCCCGTTTACTCTGCTATATCCCGAGCCAAATGTTGCCCAAGAGCAAAATGAAAATCGCTCTCGTAAACATGATTTAATAATAATTCGACACCTGGATCGTTTCCTAATCTTTTCCAGGGTTGATTAATCGTCATTAGCATCCTCACAAATTAATCGCCGGTTATGAAATGTGTCTAAAGTTATCGGAAAAATAACCGTGACAGCCTGACACGGTCAAGTAGGTGAGACAAATCATAAGTACTCCGGTAGCAAGTATCGAGCGCTTCAATGACATGACGCGTCAAAATTCTAAATATGACTAAAGGGGCCCAAAAAGTTACATAATCCGTGAAACATTAACCAAAGAGGTGTCTACACCTCAAATCGAACACCCATACAATCACATTTTTAAACGAGTTGAGCGACAGTTTATGGCAGCTATCACTGTCATGCATCATAACAAGCTTTCCCCGTCACACTACTTAACGACATGCAAGATTATTCAAAAACTCGAAGAAGATGCCTGCAACTAGACCGTCACGTGATATTATTCTAAGCCATATCTCAAAGAGTGAGTAGCCACTGCGAACACTTATGCATTCGATCCCATCAAGGGTGACGTGTCACACCAGCCTCAGCCAGTTTTATCTCTCAAGGTCTTCATCTGCTTGAGACAAGTCTGAGTCTCGTCACCTTTGCAATGAGGTGGCAACAAAACAGCGTCAGAAAAAAGCTTTTCCATTCGCATTGCGTCGCCTAACCAGCGAAGTCTATGTATGCTGGCTTGCTTTTCAATATTTACGCAGCTACTAATGATTCTATGACCAGTACAGCTTCTTGCTGCAGAAACGGGAAAAGTGGACTTGCCAAATGCGCCGCAGCATCCTGCTAAGGGCTTGCAAAATCTATGTAAATCTATGTAGCTGTGAGATTTGAGCATATTACCTAACTCAATTTGGGTCTATATCTTTTCCATTAGCGATCAAAATAATTTCTTGAACGTGTTTAGTGTTAAGCGCCATGTCCTAGTACGTGCGGTATAGCTTCTAGTTTGATGTCCGCGCGTACAAAAGCCTGTGATTTATTTTCAGGGACTTCACACCGCTTTTGTAAGACACAAAAAGCGAATTGAAGGGTGTTCTGAAGTAATAGAGATGATGTGCAATCGATGTGCACGGATGTGCAATCGTGCAGTATTTCTGTGCTGTGCGGTTAACATCGTTCTAAATTGATTGGCCAACGCTAGTGAGCTGCATGCTGAAACACGCTGGAGTCTCACTACCATTTCTATTTCCCCCCTCATATCTGTCTAGGCCTGGGCAACCTGACAGTATCTTAGCCCACGTGCAGTCTCTGACTGTGCGGCACTTTGCCTGGATCAGGCTTGTGCTTTCATACCAATAGAGATTATACACAGAACACTACCTTCCGTCGCAGCAAAAGAGCAAAAGCACCGGAATGCTTGATGGCAACCATTACAAAAGCGCAATAAATCGGGTTTCAAAACCGGTTTCAAAACCGAACCAGCTGGAGAACGTCAATAGTTATTCAAAGATGTACCATTCGTCAAGGTAAATCAAATGAGTCCAACATTGTTATTGAGGCGATTGGCACGAAATCGCTTAACAAATCAGATCGAACAGGCTACGGACATTGTTGTGGTTACGTAATTTGTCTGTCAAAGCTGGGCGTATGTTCTGTTCCTTTTCATATGCGTAGTGACCGCTTCCACAAATTGGCTTTCTATTTCATTGAGATTCGCGGGTGAACGTAATTCATACCGGAAAGATTGACCTAAAAGGGGAATTTAGAGCAATCGACACAGATGCGAAGCACTGGGGTGACTTGGTTAACGCTGCATTAAATGTCCTCGGCATTTTTTCTTGCTTTGTGTTGAAGGGTGGTTTTCTGCAGGACATCAAAAGTTGTTGATTATCCCTTTTTACGAGAGCCTACAAAATTACGCTTACTAAATTTAGCTGAGTTCGGCATGCCTCAAGTTATATATTAACTTGGTCCTGCAGTGTTGTAAACCATTCGTTTTCCTCATTTTCGAAGGTAAATACTCTTTCAATTGTATTCAATCTTATATCGTTTTGCATGGCATACTCTGGGAGCATGCCCCGGCCAATTGAACATATTCAATGAAACATTGTTTCCCTCCACTTAACTGAAATGAACTCAATAGCTGTTTTTTATCTGCTAGCTTCATTTTAGATGTAAAATAAATTCATTCGGGTAATTTTTACTTTTCGTGCACTGATTTTTTATGTGCCACTCAGATTTCACTGTTTTGTTATCCATAAAATTCTGCATCCTTATCTGTTATATGTTTCACCTTTTCTTGTATAGATGAGACGCACTGTTTCGCATGCCGTCCCCCATTTATATTGGATCCAAAGACCGCACTATGCCATCTAGCACGTTCTTGCCGTCGGTCTGAATTTTACGACCAAGGTTTGAAGGTCGGTTGCACTGAAAAAGCCATTTTTTCCTTTCAATTCTTTCACCCGTTTACTATGCCGTGATGTTATGTAAATTGAAAACTAAAATGCTTGCTTACACAACATAACCGGTTTCTGGCTGTTTGCCGTCATCAGGTGGAGACAGTAAGATTGGGTTTAGTGAGCCTTGAAACAGTGGATAAGTGGTGAACGAAGTTAGACTTTGAAGTCACTGTGTAAGTGTGGGGGACGTGAGCGAAACTGTACTTTGGTCATCCATCAGCGCCTTGAGCGCCTGACCTGGAATCACTATGTGGTTCTGTATATTGAACTTCGTGGTTCGTTGTACAAACCCTATTTAACAGCGGCTTTAAAGTCAAACTTTGTTTAAAAACGCTTGTTCGTTACGAGGTATTTAGGCAGCAATATGGGTGTAAACTAATACCACGGCCAGCTTGCGTTCTACCCAACCTCTGTCCCTATCAACTGTTAGCACGTTGTATTCCTATGGTTAGGTAGGCATTGCTATATTGCAAGGTACTTTATATCGGAATATTTGTGGTTGTATCGTGTCTTCGTGCACGGATGTGCAATCGTACAATACTTATGTGCTGTGCGGCTAACACCGTGCTAAATTGATTGGCCAAAGGTAATGAGCTGCATGCGGAAACACGCTGGAGTCTCACTGTCATTTCTATTTTGTTTTTCATATCTGTCTAGGCCTGTGCAACCTGACAGTATCATAGCCCACGTGCAGTGTGTGACTGTGCGGCACTTTGCCTGCATCAGGATTGTGCTTTCATATACCGTGTCTTCGTGAGATTTGGAATAGCTGCAGTTTGCACGTTTGTCATATGTTTAGCTGTGCACCTAAATCACAGTGTCAATTGACCGTGACTGATCTCACGCTGCGCTGGGTAAGTAGGCCGATTGATCTTGTATTTATCTACACGGCTTGGCACCACTAAGATTTCAATAGGCTGTTTAGTGATACGACGAATTAGATGTGCTGGTTGGATTGCTACTTAATCACGTTCCTAATTCTGGCTAATACCCTGGATCTCGCGAAGCTTCTGTTTCAAAGTTGAAACGTCATCCAAAAACGGCTCTAACCGATTGCTTTCGATTTTTTGTACATACCGTTTTTTAGTTTCACTAGGAACGTAAGCTTGATTAAACTGTCTGATGAATGTTGTTATCGTGCAATCATTCAGCGCTGCATTCCATGTGACAACTCGTGTGCGACATGTGTTGGGTCGCGGCCGTCTGACTGCACTAGCTGCCGAATTCACGGGCCTATGCCACGTTGCTTATATGGCAGAAACTCATTAGCAAAAGCCGAATCTTCAGATCAAGTTCGCGGTCGTTGCGTACCCTGTTGTGCTTACAAAATGGTGCTGCTCAACGGAGCGCCAAAGGATTGTTTGTTTTGTGTTGCAGATAGAGGTAAGAAATTTGATTTTAAATCCCATAATTTCCCTGTTTTCGCTTTTCGCGAATGCCAGTCCTCGAAAATTACGTGAGTAACTTCATGAATGCTTATTAATATTAACACATTCTACTATTATGTAGGCAATCAGAATACTTAGCGCTCGACCTTAACAACTTTTTTCATGTTTTGGTGTCTTGAATTTTTCACTAAAGCGGATTATTTTTTTACGACCTATTTGACTTAAATTTGTTGTTGTTTTATTCGTTATAGCATGTTCTCCATGTGTCTTTTAATCTTAAATAGGCCTAATCACACTTCGGATTTTCATTTCAAATAAGAATGGTTGTTATTGGTTCCATCTGTGCTCGTATAAAGTTTAAACTTGATGAATTGGCATATCTCTTCTCATTTGTCATCACTGGCCATTTCTAGGTCTGATTAAAACTGTTGGTTTCTAAGCTTTGAACGCTGTTAACTCTTAATTATGTTTCATGTCGTGACAATATTATTTTTTAATAGGTTGGGTTAGTAAACGGATAAAATGCTTTGGTTCTATTTATGTAAAATTGATTATATTTCGATAATGCCATAATTAGTTAGAAGTGCAGTTGTCAACGCAGTACCTCTGTACATGTAACACCGTACTAAATTGATTGTCACCGATAATGAGCCGCATGTAATATCACCCTGCAGTCTCACTGCCATCATTTTTAGCAGGCCTGGACAACCTGTGAGTATCTCAGTGCACGTGAAGTCCGTAACTTTAAGGCGCTGTGTGCCTGCAGACTATGATTTCGCACATACTCATCTCGGTGTGCATGCGAATAATACACATGAATAGAGCGAATGATATCATTTTCGATATTTCTGATCAAGTTCTAAACCGCACGCATGAGGAAAAAAATGAAAAATGAATCTGATCAAGGTCAAACATTGAATAATAATCACGTGTTGTCGTCACGTGTTGTTGCTCAAGTTGGTTCTGTCGATATCGATGTTGATCAAGTTCGGTCTTGCGATTTTAATCACAATAGCCTCAGTTCTCCCCAAAATGCCCCCACCAATTATTTGTAAAACGTGGAGAACCGGCTAGACGACAGAGAACATCCTCAGGTTTCCCACGGTTGCCCATGTCGACCGGGTGGATAAGATTTAAACTGTTCACCTTCTTAGGATAACTTTTGTTTACTCAACCTGGATGGTGTTCAGATGTTCGTTTTTTCAGTTTTCGCATCCTACGGCCAATGTATATCATGTCACAGGAGTAGATGAATTCGTGAATACATGTTGAATTTACACTCACTGTTCATTCTTTGGAATTGCGTGCGCTCAGCCTTCATTATAAAGCACGTTATTATACTTTAGTAATAAAACATTTTTGTATATGGATCGGTATCGACATAAAGCACGTATGCCCAACAGCTCGTTCTCATCCCATATTCTCCGTCATCTGAATGGAAACTTTTCCATTATATGTTTTACTGTTTTTCAGTTCTCATTAATTATATTTTAATAACCAGCTAGCAGCCTACCTGTCTATTTTTCTGTTTTTTTCTAGTGACGTGTCTGGTTGGAGCCGACATCAACGCAGGCGAAGGTTTGGTGATTGTAAATGCTTATCCACAAACCAACCATTCTTCACAATCGTGGCTCTTTGAAGAACCCTCACGATTAATCTTGCTCATCCTTTCCATTATCCTACTTCTCGCTGCAATAACTTTTGTTGCCATCCACTTATTTCGAACCTATCGTCAGCAGCGAAACACGACGAATTCCATAGCAGTCATTCGACGGCGGCGACGTCTCAAAGAACACAATCATTTGAACCCCTATACAGATGGCGCCGAGGATGGTGTTCACCAGCCGCTGACTGCTGCAGCTAGTCAACCTATTTCTGATACGATTCCATTGGAATGCTTAAACAAAGCTAAGCTTCATACTCGCGAACTACATGTTCCGTATACCTCAGTTGGTTGTCCTAACGGTCATGGTGACGTTCGTCTGACCGACAATGATGATTACGATTTCACCAGCTCAGTGCCTATCTGTACAACACACCGATCGGACGAATTTTGCACCCGGGTGGTAAATAGGTCGAGTCAACTGCCACAACTTGAAATCCAGGATTCGCCGCACTCTTGTGGTCTCGCTCATCCATCCCCATTCAAAACCAATTAAATTAACAATCATTTTTCGCTTCGCTGATTTCGCAATGCCTCTAATTTTGTTTGATCTGCTGAACTGTGATGACCAACTTTTTGCCTAAATCTGTACAGTCAAATTTTACCGACAAATTTTAAAGATCTCATAATGCTGGAGCACCAGATGTGATCGTGTGCCTTGTAAAACTTGTAGTGTTGAATACCTTTGGTCTATTTGCTACTGGGTTTCCGCTACCATTATTTTTTCATAAGGCTTCAATAAAATTTGCTTATTAAACTGTCGTTCTGGGATGCAAGGTCATTGAAACTTGACATGAAAAAGTGTTCAAAATTAATTCTGTGCTCCACCCAATAATTACGATCAGGGTTTAACGTTTGGTTTAGCTTGTCAGGAACGTCCAGCTTAAATCCGCATGTCGACTCCGCTTTTTTGAAAGATATCACAACACGCGTTAAATTGGTTAAAGTTGTGAAAAAAGTTTTTAACTACGATACTTTCAAATAATAAATGTGATATTGCTATTGCGATGTAAGTAGTGGGTTGATCAAGGCAAGTGGTATGCGTTGTAGCCTCAGTGCACTCAAACCTTTATAATTGTCTTTTACATGAACCCGGCAACATGATACAGGCTATTCTGTGAAATTCACTATGTATATAGGTTGGTTTGACCTGCAAAATAAATCCGAAACGTGTGTTAACTTCAAATGCGAAATCGCTTTGCGATGTTGCAGAATGGATCACCTGCCCAGTTGGCTGAGTTGCTCAATTTGTGAAAATCGCGATGTTTATACCGTATGCTATGAAACCATATTCCGCCGACTACTGCACTGCATTTCTGTACCATGTGGAAGAGTAGAGCTACAGGCTTCATTAAAACAAAATTCCTGCTAAGAATTCACCTAGTAAAATATTTCCACAAGCTGTTATTGGAAACGCTTATTATGCCTAGAGAACATAATAACTCTTTCCTCGTGCGATTGTCTACAGTATTTTGATCTTTGACAGTTTAAATATAAATGTATATATTGATGTAGGATTACACGAAAGTTTTGTTATATAAAATCAATCAACTCAAGAAACACTGTATGATTTATTTAAACACTCAATAAATAATAGGAGTCGTACCAGACGACTCGAAAACCGGATTTTCTTCACCAATCTATAAAGGTGGCAATCGTTCGGATCCGGCTGATTACCGTCTTGTGACACACGATTTCAGTAGTTTCTAAATTATCGGAACACCTGGTGTTTGAAACTGTTATCAGGCACCTAGAGATCCATGAAATTCTTTCTCAGATACAACATGAATTTATAAAAACATGCCTGATTTATTTGCTCACAACTTTAAACGATTGGACGTAAACGTTAGTCGAAGGGAGTTGCGTACATACATGTTACCAGGAATTACTGTATGATTTTGTGTACTCCGTGATTGTTTGTGAGAACCTAATTTAATTGCAGCTTTCAATGCGCACCGAACCTGATTCATGCTGTCTCCACATGATGACGGCAGACAGCCAGAAACCAATTGTGGTATGCAAGTACATGGGTAGTGAGCAACCGTACACATTGAAGATAATTATAGTTATGCCCGAGAGCTTCCATGTATCATGTTGATGTATGTTGAATTGTTATGTGATCATTCGATCAATCATAATCTAGTTTAAGCTCCACATCATACGAGATGATCGTTATTTACTCGAGAAACAGCTCTTACAATGCAGCACTAGAAACAAGGCGACGTTTATAGTATACTCATCTTTGACGTTTTAACTTTCCTGTGATTCACTTGTTTGTGCATCTTATACGCTTCGCAAAAAGAGATGACTTATTAAGTGGAATTTATCTGCGATGCTTCGCGTATACCATTTTTTCGCTGTACGAATAATGCTATTGCTACGCAAGTGTTGGGCATCATTGAAGCCTTGTGTAACAAAATCAATACATCCTTCTCTTTTCAATATAATCGTATAGGTAGATTTTTCATCATTTACGCTTAAAAGTTTTCATTACTATAATGTGTTTCGATCAAGGTGAACAAATAAACGAACGAAGAAACGTATTTCAAAATAATATCGACACGCCCGTTTCGTGATACTAAAAGATTGGAAATTTTGCTCAATGATTTTTTCATATTCAAAAGCAAATGCCGCCTAAAGCCATTTCGCTTTAGGATTTTAGAAGATAAATGTCAGGACTCATTCGAACTGACAAAGGAAAAGGGAACCCGAGGAAACGCGTCCCGTGCTGAAACACAAGATCAACGTGTTTTCAATGGTTTGTACGCGGGTGTTATCCAACCCTCGTTCTTGATTCGAGCGCAGCTTCTTCGTAATCCTTGACTAACGAAGCTAAGTTAACTAAGGCATCGTTGAACTCGCTCTCTTCCATGCCTTCCCCAATGTACCAATGTATAAATGACCGTTTTGAAAAAAGCAGATAGAACTTGTGTGTCAATCGTTGCCAAGCTTGACCCACTGCAGAATTGTTAGCCAGCATGACCACATTCCTGTCCGACTGTGCTACGTGACTTTCATTGATAACTACTGGTGGAGAAGATGTGATGCCCACTTTGAACCCGGTCGGACACCAGTCTACAAAATCCACACCACGTGTTGCTTTTACTTCCATCAGCGCCACGTACACGTGACTTGGACTAACATCTCCTCGGTACAATAGCGAACAGGACATAAACTTCCCATATGTTGGATCCACTTTAACCATTTGGTTTTCTTTCTGAAACACTGCTCGTGTTAATTCTCGAGTAGTTAATGATTCATGTTCCGCCTTGTCTGGTGAAATACAGGGTGCAAAGTTCGTGAGAGGAAAGTGAATCCTGGGATAAGGAACAAGGTTGGTTTGTATCACATTTATGTCACCATTCAAAACGTTGGGGAAACGTAGCGATGCGGTGATTGCGCTTGTCGCTTGTGCAATTAGGCGATTGATGGAGGTGTAGGTGGTCATATTAATTGAAAGATAGTTTGAACAAATTTCGTAAAGAGCCTCGTTATCCATCAGCAGTCCCAGTTGTATGTCTTCCATAGCGAAATGTTCGCCCAATATGCTATTATACGGTTCGACTAAAGAATTCGATAACGATGGGGATGGATACACGGGAATTTCAATCTTGGTGTACTTTCGATAGTCAGTCAGCACGTCAAGCAGGGCAGCTGTCAGACCAGCGCCAGTGCCCCCTCCAAGACTGCGATAAAGAATGATACCTTGTGGTGCATCACAATTTTCCAAGCAACGACGTATTTCGTTCAGAATGGGGTTAAGCAAAAGTTTGCCAACTGTAAAATAGCCGCGGGCAAAATTGTTTGCAGCATCCTCAAAACCCGTGATCATTCGATTGGGGTGAAACAATTTTCGCCACGGTCCGATACGAATTTCATCTGGAAAAATATATGAATTTCGCATTAATAGTGAACATTCATGTATGAATAATCTGAGTATATATGAGCTTTAAACATATAGTTGATCTAGCAACTCCATTTTAGTTCATTAGAAGTATTCTATACAGTTTCAAGATTAAAATGGGAGTTATCGAAATCCAAATGAAAATTAGCAACGCTAACATAGAACTTTCTTTGTCGTTAAGTAAGTGCGGGGATCAAGTTGACACAATTAAAATTGTTACCATAACATTTAAGTTAGTTGATGGTGACCACACATGAGGGAGTAGATGTGTATTTGCACTACATGTCAAACCAATTGTGCGAGTTCTTCAAATTTAACTAGTCGCCTTTCATCACTTAGAGCATAATGCTTACAACAATTCATGTACATATAGCACTGAAGATACATGCGTGATTCAGAAAACGATGGCCTAAAGAAATTGCACGTACTTGGTTTCAACGATACTGACAGGGACTGAAAATTTAGTGGCAGAGAATTTCGTAGTTATTGAAACTACAGATGATCGGCGATTTTCTTCAGATGGTGAATACAAGCGATTTCGCCAATGTATCGCCAAGTTTTTATTACATGATTGATCAAGTGGAGTGATGAGAAAATCGTGTTATGATTCATGATAGTGAAAACCGCATAGAAACTGTCGTGCTGATGTCGCTATATGAGACTGACGCGCTAACCAACTGCGCTACTACTGCTTTCACGAAATTTGATTAAATGTCTGTTACACTCGGGAAGTAGACACTTCTTTTACTAACATTTCTGTAGGTTCCGTATGTGGTTAATTCCCGCACTTACCCATCTGTTAGGACATTATTTTTCGTGATTTTATGGCAGGTAAGCATTAGGTGCATGCTATCATTCGAATGCTGTTCTTGGGGATAATGAAGATAAATTATTGATAGAGTATAATTTGTTTGACAGCAATCGGTTAAACCCATACTGTGATGAAGCTGCAATGGTAGATGGCACATTTGCGATCATAAAGCACGATCGCCTATAAAAATTTCATAGCTATTTGAATAGCTTGATCAAACGAATTTAGGTAACCAATGATGTTTAACCTAGTACAGAATATTTCATTCCTTAAACTACCTAGCTTAAATGGTTAATGGTGGGATGAAATCACGGTCTATTGGAAATAAAATCAATCAGATGTGGTTTGGAGGTACACCTCGGCTGATCTCAAATTGTGTTTAGATTCACTGACGAGCAATGTTGCGGCGACGACGAAGATCGTTAAATAGCAACGAGAAATAAGCCTAAACTGCATTTCTAAATATAAATACAAAATGATTACATGGTCACATTTGACCAACACTCGGAGAAATCAGCACTAAAATAAAAGAGCACAAGCAGCGTATCAGCGAAACATTCTCAAATTGAACGGGAATACCAGTACGTAATGTGTCGTTCAGTTTTAGCCAGACTAGCTTTGTCACAGGCCACAATGTAGACTTTGGTAGCGAACAAGTGATTTAGCATAAAACAAAACCTCGTATGGAGCGTTTCCACAATGATACATCTGAGATTACCAAGGATAGCACGGATGAAGTCAATAAGGTGGACGGACACAATCTGACTCAAGGTATTGCAGCATGTAAACCTTGATGCGTCTGCGCATGGTGTGTATCTGTTAAAAGAATGCAAATGAATGAGTCGATGAAAAGCAAACCATTCTCGGGCATATGTATGACATAGGCCGATGTGTCATTTGATCACGTTCTCGACTATCCATCAGCACTGTTAACGCCAACAACACGTGCTAATTAACGGGCAACAATGAGCTTGGTTAAAAATTCGATACCATTTCTTGGTATGACGAAGATTTTGCGTCAACAGCGGAAGCAATATAATCGGTTGCTTTCAAGCCAGTTCTGTATAATAATAATAGATCATTCGTTTTTAAACCATTTTCAAACCTAGTTGCAAATAGTGGTTTAGCTTACAGATTGCTCGAAAAGGATTTAAATATATTTTATCGGATTCACCCAGATTCAAGAGCCAGTGTATCTAAATTAATTCGATCTTCATAAGGGAGGTCACAAAGACAGACCAATACTTTTGCTCTGCAATAAATTCTCTCGTGCATCATAATGTCCTTTTGTAGCCGTGTTGCCTAAGCTTGCACTGAGTAATCAAACAAATGAACTTTCCCGTTGGTGCGTATTATCGCTAGGTGTTACGTTCGTTTATGAAAGGTCAATTTGATCTGAATCGTGCTCACGATTTGCCGATTGAACTCTATACAGATGCAGCCAATGATGAATGTCATTCGTCTTGAATAGAGTAAAATTTGGTGCTTGAGTGAGAATTGTAAAAGCGTCAATTTAGTGAAATTTGCATCCACTTTAGGGACTACCATATTTATGTTCGTTTATTAATGTGAACGGATTTGAAATGGGTGGCCCTTGCTCAGATGTTGTTTAGAAACTAGAATTACTAATGGTTCGTAGAACTAATTATGGTTCGAGCAATCGAACTGCATGATGATTCTGGGTCTGTGGCGTTTATAAATGACGAGTAAATTCAAAACAAAGTTTGACTCGGTTGACACGGTACGCATCAAACGGTATTCTGTTCACATCACCGCGCATGCACCCCACTGCCGCAATTCGGTCTCTTTAAAACCCTCTTCAAGGGTGGATACAGTAAGATTAGTTTCAGGAACCCATGAAGCCATGATATACAACTTTAGAGTTTGAAGCCAGTGTTATATGTTTCGTAAAACAAAACACAAGGTTTCAATGGAATATTTATTTAGGAAACGTCTAGTACTGCAAAGGACCATGATTTCCCTGAATGCCTGCAACTTGATTTATTGCTGCAAATTGGCCATACATTATAAGAAATTACTTCTGAACGCACAAGTTTGTGTGTGTGCGCATAAGACACTATCCATTATTAGGTCAAACCAGTACAAACATGATCACTTGACCTCATGTAGGTGTGAACAAAACTGTAGCGCACACCTTGTCCAGGGAATATAAACAGGAGAATAAGTAAACAAAGAAAACAAGTATACATTTTGTAAACAAAGAATAATTTTGTGAAACAAAAGTTTTATAAAGAATATGGCCTGTATCCGAAACATGAATGCTGACATATCTAAAAACAGGACAGCGATGTTCTCCCTCGTCTTGTCGCATCTCTTACGAAACACAATGACAATAGAAATTAATACGTTTTGTAGCCCTTTCATCCCCCGCACGTACAGACCCCAGCGTTTTCCTGGGCTGTTGCTGTTCATCATAAATCGAGACGTAAGATTAGTCTTGAGTACACAATTACACATTTTACAGTGGGACAACATGTTTTACATGAATGCCACTGCAATATACAACACTTACAAAAGGGCCGAATACGCTTCCAACTAACTAATGTAGCGTTGTGTTGACATACTCCTCATAGATGCTTACATATACGTACACATGTAATCAAAGGCCGTGGAACAAGTAAATTGTTACACAAACATGGGTTAAACGTATGCTGTTTTTTATTATGTGGCATTGCGATACAGTTGGATTAGCTTTGCTAATATTATTTAACGATTGCTTTAAAGTTTACTTCGTTCTACCATATTACCATTGTTTCTATACTAGTTGGACGCCTAGTACTGTCAATAACTGATTAATAAATTGTCAAGAAGCCAAGCTTGCTGTAGATAATGACGAACGAACGAAAATATAACATATGTTACTTGGAATATATTTGAGACCGATCTTCCGAAACAGAATTCTCGTCAGACCAATGGTGCCAATACTTACAGGAATCGGTCTTAAAATGTACTGGTATAACAAAACCCAAGTTGGCTAAGATATGCATCGGCCTTAGTATGCGAGTTTATAATTAGTTGACGCTCTCCTTTTCGTTCTGTGTATTCCCTTACATGCATTGTCATAAAAGATCTGAGTGCAATTTGTATTTTGTGGAAAATTAAAAAATGTACCCTTCAGTACCCACCGATAACTGTTGGTTCCAAATCAACAAAAATGGCCCGTGGAACTGCTTGACCTTTCGGTGAATGCTGGAAGAAGGTGGTCTGACACTCTTGTACAAGAGGAGGTTCTATCTGAATGCCATCCTTTCCGATGGCATGTTCTGCGCAATAGAGTTCCCAAATTGCATTCCCCATTTGAACACCGGCTTGTCCGAAATGAATTGAAAGAACCTCCCGCTATTGAATGTGATGGAGGCAAAAATGTATTTGGTATCAGAGAGCAAATTTATGCAAGCAATTTATTAGACAATTATTGATATAATGATAATATTGGAAAATGTTCTTTGGCATAAATAGAAACATTTAAGTTTAAACTCGATTCGAACGAAGTGCTTTCGCGTTGTAACTCGATGTCAATTTTGCTGCTTGTTTTATCTTACCGTGAGTACCAAGTAGGAAACAGAAATTGAGACACTCGCCTATTATTCGTGTTTTTAGAAGAGGTGCATTGTCATAGATTGAGTGGACCCCGTATGGATTATTCGGTAGGTCAAGATTATTTCAGCTGGGATGCGTCTGTGCATAATCCAAGTCTAGTCAATAGCTGCCGAAAGGGTAGATTATGCAATTCAGATACCAGTAGCCATTTACCAGTAACAATAGTGTCCGTATTAGAGGCAAACGATAGAAGAGGTTATTTTTCTCATTGTCATTGTAAGATTAACTGAATAACATATTGTTTAGTTAATCATTCGGTAATAATAGCCGGATTATGTAAAATGAACTCTTTTTATACAGCAATATTTGTTATGAATCACAAAACACTGTACAGACATGTTAACATTCTAAAGTGTTACATTTGGAATATCACCACTGGCTTCTTCTAGTGGCATAGTGAATTCATGTAATGATTGTGCAAATGTACTTCGACAAAAAAATTGCCTCAGTAATCGCACAAGTGTCGATACATGAAGAGTTTCTGAATTCTAACAGCTGCACTCTGCCAATTATTCACGAAGTGGAATCCCTGCAACTTTGTTAAAACAAAATTAGCGTCAATAAAAAACAGGTTCACCCGGAATAGACAATATACACCCCAACCTCTTGCATAACCTTTCTTCCAAATTGGCAATACAAACGATAGTCATGTTCAAGATCATGTTAGAACAGTGCCTCGTGCCTAAAATTAAAAAAACCCTGATTAGTCCCATCTACAAGGTTGGCGAAAAAATCCGCTAAATTATCGTCCGATAGCTTTAATACCAGTGCTATCTAAAATAATGGAGTCCAGTTTTTATACCTGGTCCCGAGAGCGAGAAAATGCTACTGAATACCACCAAACGCAGCTCATTATCGCTCAACAGCTAGTTGAACAACGTATACAGTATAGGTCAAACTGTTATTCAACCCGCTTCCTTCGGTAAAAGGTTGAGCAATGTCGACTCGCAGCTAGCAAAGCTGAAAGCAACTTTGGTCTCCTCAGATGTGGTTGGTCCGACACCAATATAATCTGCAATTTAATTTCAACATACATCCGCCTTCATATCAAATATTCTATACCAGCATGAGATCCTTGGTTGAAAAACGATATTCAGATATTTCAAACTCCACGGCGCAGAGCGGCAAAGCTCGTCTTGGACTTTCCAATTATCCATACGAAATGAAAATTAGAATATCGAACTTGCATTCAGCTCAATACAGACCGAACCTCGGAGCACTAATCTTCATTTGAACAGTGTTTTAATCTAATAAATCATATATGCAGCCATTTGTTACATCTTTCCCACAATACATATTTGAATGGTCATCCGTCTGAACTCTACCAACATCATGGCAAGTAGTATAGCCGCAAATAAGCATTTTCCGTTCGCAATGTGCAATTGTAGAATAGTTTACCTACTCAAGGTACAATCTGAAAGTATCGATGATATTAATACATCACTAGATGCCCCTATGGACAGGTATGTTTTTAAGAATGATAATAATCTTTAACAATATTTTTACCATCCGACCTGGTCTACAATTTTATAGATCTTGTAAAGCATAGCTTTTTACCCGCATATCATCTACGAATAAAAGAATGAATAAATCTATGAATAAACATATAGTAAGCTATATGCGGTTGTGTTGGCTATTTTTCTAGAAACAACACAGGAGCGAAACGGGAATTCATGATCGCAATAGACGGTTTTTTCGCAAAAAATAAATTACACTGTTTATGTGCAAACTCGAATAACACAAAAATGAACACATTTATTATTTGAAATTGTATGTGGAAAATGCTTTGTTCGAAAAGTACATTTTTATTTGAGTATAGAATGCATGAAAGCACAAATCTGATTCAGGCAAAATGTCGCGCAGTTAAAAACTGCATGTGGGCTAAGATACTGTCTGGTTGCCCCCCTTATTTGAGTATAGACATTTTCATTCTCATATTGTGACTAGATATTTTACTGAATTATAGATCCACTCAAAGCATGGCTCTCAT